>CM071926.1:40101753-40241207 GCA_016081115.2 Rehmannia glutinosa
TACTTCTTGTTGAGTTCGGATCTTGTTTTGACACCTTCTCTTACATCTCCAATGACTAGTTACGGTGGATGGTCTATCGGCCATCTTACATCAAGGTTGGAGTAAGTTAGCTGGATTGATCGTCTTGCGCTGTGTTGCTTTGATTAGCTCTCTCGTCATCACTTAGTTGCAGATTTTCCAATTGTTTTTGAGACTCGATTATCTCATCTTCATCACGGGTTTATAATTCGGCTTGGCTTGAAGATAGGGACTCTTACGCATGGTTGGTTGATTCAAACTTATCGGTGACTCTTCAATGTCTTCTCCATTTACATTTGGCTCATCAAACACCACATGAATGGATTCTTCTTTAACCATAGTCCTCTTGTTGAGTACTCTGTAGGCTTTGCTTTCAGCTGAGTATCCCAAGAAGATAGCTTCATCAGCCTTAGCATCAAAAGCCTTTAAATTAACTTTGCCATTGTTATGGATGAAACATTTGCATCCAAATATTCTAAAATATGCAACATTTGGCTTTCTCCCTGTCCAAACCTCATAGGGAGTCTTTGTCAGCTGTCCGTTTATCATGCATCTATTTTGAGTATAGCATGCCGTGTTTATTGCTTCAGCCCAAAATCTTTTAGGTAGCCCCTGCTTGACTAACATGGTCCTTTGCTTCTTTAAGAGTTCTATTCCTTTCTTTCGCAACTCCATTCTCATTGTGGAGTCCTTTTTTGAGATAATTCATGACCAATACCATTTTCAATACAATACTGAGTTATTATACCATTGACAAACTCAGTTCCTCTGTTAGATCTTATTTTTATAATGGTTTGACTTTTCTCATTTTGAATTCTTTTCATCAGTTGTGGTAGTTTCTGCAGAGTTTCTTTCTTCTTACACATGAATATTGTCCATGTATATCTTGAGTAGTCATCTACTACCACCAAGGTGTATTTCTTCCCACTTATGCTAGCTGGTTCAACTGGACCAAATAGATCCATATGTAGTAGGTGCAATATTCTTGTTGAAGATGGACATGTCTTTTCTTTGAATGATGATTTGATTTGCTTTCCCACATGGCATGCATCACATACACTTTCCTTCTTGTATCTTGAGTGCGGAAGTCCTTTTACAAGACACGGCAAGCTTGTTAATTGTTTTGAAATTCAGGTGACTCAGCTTCTTGTGCCACAGCCAACTTGATTCGGCTGTGCTCTTTGCTAGTAGACAAGTGCTTGGTGTTGCAGTTGACCAATCTACCACATACATATTCTTTTGTCTTCATCCTTGCAACACAACCTCATTGGATTCAGTGTCCTTGATTTGGCATGTACCCATGTTGAATCCAACATTATAGCCTTTGTCACAGAGTTGGCTAATACTTAGCAGATTGAATTTGAGTCCTTCAACATATGCAACATCTGTGATTTCTAATCCATTTTTCTTGATGGATCCAATGCCTCTTATTTCTCCTGGAGCTTCATTTCCTCCAAATATGACTTTTGCACCTCTGACTTCCTTGAATTTTGACGGATTTTTCTTGTTTCCTGTCATGTGTCTGGAACAGCCACTATCCATGTACCAGGTTCCTTGGCACTTAGCTGCTCCTTGAACCTGCAATCAAGGAAGTTGGGTTTTAGGTACCCATACTTGCCTGGGTCCTGAGGGGTTAGTATTGTAAGATGATCCAACCAACCTATAGCCAAATGATTTGACTCTAAGGGGTTGCCATCTATTAGTGCCATAATCATAATTAATTTTGGCAAATTGCTTTGGGGTTTTAGGTTCATACAGCTGTCTCTTTTGTCTGTATGCTTGTGTGTGTGCTTTAGCAATTGCCTTCTTTGGGTAGTTGTGATATCTCTGAGTGTAGTGCCTAGGTGCATATGTGTACTGATGAAAGCTCTTATACCTTTGAAATGGCCTTTGCTGAGTCTTAGGCCTTTGCCATTTGGGCTTATATTCCATAGGTCTTTGTTGATAGTTCACATTATTCCAATCAGCTTGGCTTAGGTACTTTCTACCATTCCCTTCAAATGTGTTTCTTTTATATAAGTTCTGGGGTTTTTGGTAGCTCTGTTTCTTCTTTACAGAGTATTTCCTGTTTGGAGTTTGCTGAGGAACTCGGCTGGATTTCTTCTCAGCTGTCCTCTCAGCACGCTCAACTGGATGTTTTCCTTTTCCTCTATAACCAAGGCCAGTTTGCTTGTGATTGTGCTTTGGAATAAATGTGTGTGCACTATTTGGAGTTTTGGATTTTTGAGATACTTCATTACTTGAAGATCCTTTTTCCAAAATCACTTTTGGAGCTTGACATAACACAGAGGAATTAAATCCTAAGCATGTCTTGTCTCCACATTCTCTTTGACTCATAATAAGATCATCCAATGATTTAGATGCCTTAGTGAATGAGGCAATCACATTTTTGAGGTCATTTTCCCTCTTTTCTATAGCAGCTATCTCTGCTATTTACTTAGCATTTTCAGCCTTTAGACTTTCATTCTCATTAGCTATTTGACTTAGAGTACTCAGCTCCTTAGTCAGCTGTGAGTTTTGGCTCTTGAGTAGGCTGTTTTCCTCATTCAGTAGTGTGTGTGAGGATTTAATGTGTTCAAAATCTTTCATCATTTTGCCTAATGAATCATAAAGATCAATGGGTGATGAAGTGTGTGTGTCACAGTCACTATCACTAGAATCTGAGTGTGATGAATTAGAGTGTACCTCATCTTCTTGGTTAGGTTGGTCTTGTTCCTTGGCCATCAAATAGATCAAGGCTTCTTCTTGAGTCACTTGAGTAGTCGACTTCACTACTCTCGAATCATTTGTGTCTTTTGACTTCATTTGTCTCGGATCTCTGCAGCCCAATGATTGCCTTTTTCTTTTCTTGTCTTCTTTCTCTCAAGACCTTTCTTTCTTCTTCATTCCTGTATTTGTTGACTACAGGATATGGGCAATCAATGGCATAGTGACCTGGTTGCTGCAGTTCAAAGATAGATTTTCAACTTTTTGATCGGCTCTTTCCATTCTTGGATTGTCGGCCCTTTGATATTCAACTTTTTGATGCTCTGTTCTCTTGGTTGCCCTATCTTTCCTTGACTTGGGGGAGTGAGTGTCTTCGGAGGATTCGCCCTTGCCTCTCTTGTAGTTCTTATTGAAGAACTTGTTAAACCTTTTAACCATCGGGCTATTTCCTCTTGGTCAATGACTTCTTTGACCTCGGCTCTCTTGCCATCCTTAACAATTAGAAGCATTTGTTTTGGGCTGTTGTCTCCTCTGGTCTTTTCTTCTCGGCTCAAATTCGTAGGCTTTGAGATCGAGAATAGCTCATGGTTGGATGTCTTGGATAGGTCCATGGAATGTCTTAGTGCCATGACCTTCATTTCCCATTTAGTAGGAGACTTCATAGAATCTTCATACACATTTCCTTCGTGTATATTCTTTTCCAAGTGCGAGATAGCTCGTTGGTAATTTCGTGAACCGAGCATCCAGTTGATCTAAGGTCTCTCTGCGATCATTTTGAAATTCTCAAATTTCTGACAAAGAACCGATAGTTTATTTTCCTTGATTTGCTCGAGCCTTCACAAATCAATGTTAGCTTGTCCCGATTTCTTTAGCCGTTTTGCATGATTTGACTTTATTGAACATGGCTTTGTCAAGGTTTTGTAAAGAATGTCCTTGGCCACATTATCCAAGTTATATCTTTTTCTGTCATCATTTGTCCATTCGACTCTTGGTTTTCAACCATGGTGGTGCTGGGAGCAACATCCTCTTCACCTTGCAACTCTTCTTACAAATTTGTGTTCACTTTAAAATTTGTAGTGGCCCATCCTCTATCACTATCCACATCTTATCGTGTAATTTGATAGATGAGCCGCATACGAATTTTCCAATCATCAAATTCTTCAATTGTGAACATAGGGATGCGTGTCAAATTTGCTTCCATGATAATAACTTTTCTTTGCTAAAAAAAAGTTTTGAAAGATCAAGTACTAAAACAGACTTTGAAAAATTTGGAGATCTAGTTCAAGTAACGGTGCGGAAGGCTCAATGAACCAACGGCTCGATACCACTTGTAGGTCCCAAGGGGTGTGAGTGTAAGGTTTAGAAGGGGGTTGAATAAACCTTACCAACTTTTCAAATTAGTCCTTTTAAAAATTCGAGTTAATACTTCACAATTTTGTGTCCTTGATGGACAGCTAAGTTAGTTAATCAAATGAGTTAGTCACTCAACATACTCATTCGATTTGTTGATAGAATAACTCACCTGTTTTGATTAAAGACTTAACTCTTTGTGATTTGTTTTATTGGAAGACTTAACACCCTTGAATTTGGTTAAGTTTATTTTAATACTTGGTTTTAGCACTCGAGTTGATTATCAATTGGATAGCAAATTTATCGTGAGATATAAAAATTAAGATGCAGAAATTAAAGTGTTGAAATGTAAATGACACAATAAGTTTTTATAGAGGTTCAAAGATGGGGTAATTCTTCTACTCCTCTCTTCTCCAACTCCTGGAGGAATCCACTAAGTATTGATCAATATACTGAGTGGTTAACATCCCGATACAAGTCTTGATCACACACGGTGACTTGATCCTTTGGGACTCGATCTGGAGATGCCTTGGTCATGCGGTGGCTTCTCGTGCGACTCAGCTTCTTCTTCACAGGGCACTGCTTTGCTACTGCTACTCTGACCCACTTGCTCAAGCTTCTTGGATTTGATCACGAAGCCCTCCAAAAACTTGAGACTGGTTCGACCTTGAACCTTCCTACAATCCTCCGTGGAATGTAGACCCCTTGATTCTTCAAAAATTTCCTCTTCAACTGATTGAGGTTATCTTTCCTTCACAGGTGAGTGTTGGATTGATTTCCTTCGTAATGTAGGCTTGAGGATTGATCTAGAATGATTTGAGAATATATTAGGTTACTGATTCGGATGCTTGCTTGAATGTTCGTGGTTCAGGGTAACCTTTTCTCGAGTTATTCCTCAGCCTTTTATAGTGATCTTTCAAAAATCTGCCCGTTGAAGAGATAGGCTTATTTTTGAAAGTCACTTGTGGTCGTTGGCTTGTCTTGTTGCAGTCCTTGGAATTTCCATTTCCTCGTATGAATGATTCTTCAGCTTTTCAGAGTTCTGACATGGTGCAGTGCTTCCCATTGGTTTATTCCTCTTGCACGCTCGGAACGAGCACTTCAAGTAAGGCAAGTATGGAGGTATTACTTGTTTAAGTAATTCTCTTGATTTACGTAACGAATCTCTTTCAGTTGTCTTGACTTGATTGCATTTTCTTAACTTCCCAGGTGACTTGAGTCAGCCTTCCAATCATTTGATGACTCTTCTGTCACTTCAACCTTGAGACTTGGTTGTCTTGAGTTGACTTGACTGATACTTCACTCAGTTGTATCTCAGCTGCACCTTCAGTCGAGTTCCCGTCTTCTCTTCTTTGCCATACTCAGCTGCCTCTCAGCGGAGTCTTCCTTCTAGTCTCCAGTTGTCTTCTTGCATGTTTAGGCATAGCTGACTTAACTCACTTGGACCAGCCCTATCTATTACAATGCAATTTACAACAAAAATGGGGTGCCAACTTCCTATTCTAAGTTTTACATGGCATTCATCAAAATCTACAAAATAATTTCCCAACAATTTCCCCCTTTTTGATGATGCCAAAACTTAAAACATTCATACAATTATTTAACAGCAAAGATACATACAGACAAATGTAGAACTACAGAATGTATGTTTAGAATCGATCTTTTATTGATCATAACATTCTTGTTCTTTACATAGCTATTTACAGAGTGTATCAGAGTTTAAGCCTAAAAAAAAATTGTATCAGAGTTTAAACGAGGCTTAGACTAACCATGCTGTTCTATATCTACTCACGTATAGAAATTGTATAATTTTATTCAACGTACAGAAGACTTACATAAAGTGTATTTACATAGTAAAATACATGAAGGGGTGGACAGCAACACTTCATCTCCTTCGTTGCCTCCTTCTTTTATCTTCTTCAGCTCTGTCATCTTCTGACTTTTTCCTTTTCTTCTCATCTTCAGCTGCCTTCTTTTCTCATACGCCTTCCGGGCAGCTTCATCTCTTCTCAGTCTTTCTTGTCTTTCCTCCCATAGCTGAGTTTGTCTTTTATTTTCCTCTTCAATTCTCTTCACATACTCAGCATTGTTCTTAGCCACTTGCAGATTGGCTACTTCGTCAAATCCAGCCCAATAGATCCCTCATTTCTTGCCTGGATCTATGTACTCAATGTTTTTGGGCGAGTTCTAGGTCCGAAACCTCTTCCTCCACCATCGCTTTTCCTCTCGCCTGGGCGTGTATTATCTTGGGGCCTTCTTTTTCCCGGTGAGTGACCAGCAGAGGCGCCCGGTGGTTTCTCGCTTGTCGCCTTCTTCACATAGTGTGAGACCTTTTTCCCAAGATACAAATCCAGGCTTGAGCCATGGACATGTTTGCGAAGTAACCTTGGATGCGGCGTCTTGAATTCATCAACAGATCTTGGCTCAATTCCGCATCTCGAAATGACATAGGTGTCTCTGTCTATTGGAATGCCTCCATGTTGTTTCAGAATATCCATAACTCGGGCATTCATCCTTCCTTCCACTTCCTCCATCCCTGCTTCAATTGTCTTTCTCTTTTCACCATTGGTATAGCGAGTGTTTGAGTGGCGAGTCATGGGAGTTTCTTTGATAATATCAGTTGTGACAAGACCTTGTTGGGGGTTTTAGCAATCATCAAGGTCACATCTTTCGAACCTTCCCCCTCCACAGACTTCCCTTTCTTCTCTCTTATTACTTCCTCAGTTGTCTTTCCCTTTACAGCTGCTTCCTCCTTCTCAACTTCTGATCCCTTCAGCGCCTTTAGGCATTCCTCTTCCCCCTTTTTGGCATCATCAAAGGAGAAAGGAACCCCTGGAAACAAGCTAGCAAGCAGGAAGTCTAGTCTGTTGATAGTTGAGTTCGTCAATGCTTGCGGAGTAAGCCGCACGAAACTCGGAGCGGGTGGCGTTGGATTGACTACTACCAACTTCATCGCACCATGAGGAGACGAATTTTCTATCCATATTCTCTTCCACACGCATGAGCTCGTTCTTATTATGTTCACGCAACAACTTTATCTCTTTAGTATGAGATTCATGCATTTGTTCAATGTGCTCTTGCAATTTTGTCTTTGCATCAGCATTCTCGGCCCGCCAGACTAACAACTTGTTGAACAATGTTCGAAATATCGAGCTTGTTCCACACGCATTGTTCTTCTTTGTTGCCACCACTCACGGATCCTGACTATTATGCCTCTCAAGTCAACAGTAAGGTTGGCGTCCCTATTATCCGACCTCATGTCCGGTGAGGGCTGGTGCCTCTCCATCCGTTCAATCTCGGCAAATAAGGCTTTGAACACCTCCCGAACTTTTGTCACCTCTGTTTGGTGACTGCCAACGCAAACATCAAAGTCATAGTCATTTGGAACAATGGTGTCGATGGAATAACAGGATCAGTGTGGAAGCGCTAATGATCTTTAGGCGATTCTTCGGGGAGGTCGGTACCTCAGAGAGAGAAGGGAAATGATTCTACGAAAGGATCATCACGGGCAAGCGGAATTTGTTCAATGATAATTGGTGCTCGTGAAGTCCCTTGTGGAGTCGAACCTGCTGCGACTTGGGAGCTGCGCAGATGGACTGTTTGATTGTGGTGTGTTGTGAAGTCGGCCCGGCTTGCGAGCCTCGGCTATTTCAACACTTCGTCGGTCTCGTTTGGTTTTCCAAGCGAGTTATTTGGTCCTCTGCCTTATCGAAGCGTCATCGGGCGATGATGAGATTTCCATGGGTGGCTCATCATCAAATTTGAATGATTGGCGAGTAGTCTTGAGGTCGACTTACTCGTGGTTGGAACATCCTCGGTGAGTCTTTGGGATCGATCACGGGGGATGACTCGGCTTCATCGTCTCCTTCCGATCCCGGAAAGGTTACATCAAGATTATCTTGGGAATCATGAAGAGCACTTATCTCCTTTTTCGATGGATCAATGATAGCGGGAGGGATGTTATGTGCTTGATTTCTCTACCCGGGAAGTCTCAACCTCCGTTGGCCTTCATTACCTCCTGCAGTCTCAATGCGGTGAGGGCTCTGGACATCCCTTTCAACGAGTGTCATTTGTCTTGGGGTCTTTCGAGGTGGCATCCATTGGAGTCTCAACTCCATGGATTGCACTTTCATCGCCCAGATTGTTAACTCCGGGGTAGTTCCTTCATGTGCCTCGACCGCATCACAGCGTCATTGCTTTGTAGAGCGGTTGGTACTTTTTTGACGAGATCACAATCGCTATCGAGCCTCATCGATGACAACTTGCTTTGTGTTCGTGATTGTTCCTTCTCCACTTCGCCTCCTAAATTCATTGTGGAGTCATTTGTGCAAACATCCTCCGACCTTCCTGCAGGTGGAGGAGTTTCCCCCTCGGTGGCACACCAACCGAGTGACTTGGAATGGGGTCACTCGTCTCCAAATTCCTGGCTGTTCCCACTGAGTATTCAGCCGTTGGGGCAGGTGGTAAGACACCTTTATTAGGGGTTGGCTCGACTTGGGTCCCCACTATCCCAGTTTCATCGCCAATTCCCTTAACACCTTCCTCCGAATGAGCTGGGGAAGTGGTGGCGCAAACTTGGTGGCAATATCTTTGCACCACTCCAATTGGGTCTATCTCATTTGTGATTTGGAGGACTCTCTGGTCCCTACATCATTCTTTGCTCATGAAGGATTCTGGATTCTTGCATTGCTTGCTGCATTTGCAACTCTTCTGTGGCAGCAACAGGGTTCAGATCCTCATCACTTTCTGATAGGACGTCAAAGTGAGAGTGTGTATGATCGGTGGTGCCAGTGAGAGGGCAGATGCTGGCCTTCTCACGTGCCTCTGCGTCCTCAGCTGCTCTAGCCCGTTCGTTTTCTTTTCGAATCTGCAGTATATTGATGCAATTATCCTCATCAAGGGCTTGCAGCACTGTGTCCACCTCAAGAAACCTGAAGAGTTCTTCTTCCTCAGCAATGAACTCTGGATTTTCAAACTGCACTCTAGATAGGCTCAGCTTCCATTTTCTCCACTCTCGCAGACAATATTGGATGTCTGGATACAATGGAGAGTACATGATTACATCGTCTTCATCATTCTCTTGCTGGCCCTTGTTTCCAGGGATTAAGGGTAGCAGACTTCGCTGTTCGACATCTTCAGTAGCCTCTGTTACAGGTGGAGAAACAACCTTGTCAACAGGTGATTTGGTTGTCTCAGCTATTCCTTGTTCCTCCAGTTTTCGTCTCACTGGGTCTTCGAGTTGCCTCTACTGATCGTCCTCATCAGACTTGGCTGTTTCATCGATCACGTCTGGAGACTCTACTTCTCTAGCATTCTCGGGTATCTTCTCCAGCTGAGTGGCTGACTCAGCCGGTTTCTCATTCTCGGAACGCTTGAAAATTCTTCTTCTTCTTTTTGTTTGTACGGAGGGATTTGGTTCGAGATAAGGTTTCTTCCGAGTCTGGGTGGCGGGGGCGGTTCGTTGTCTTCTTCGAGGAGCTGGCCGTCTTGGCTTATCGAGTTCTCATTTTCTTGATGATGAGGAGAAGGTATTTGAGATTCCTTCTCTCGCTGGCTGCGAGGGGCGGGAGACACAGTGCGGGGGCGGGTGACTT
This sequence comes from Rehmannia glutinosa, assembly GCA_016081115.2. NCBI lineage: Eukaryota > Viridiplantae > Streptophyta > Magnoliopsida > Lamiales > Orobanchaceae > Rehmannia > Rehmannia glutinosa. The sequence continues at coordinate 40,111,422 of CM071926.1, forward strand.
TTGTAGGGGGAGCGATTTCTTTTTCTTTGTTGCGGGGCGTGATCTTCTTAGCATTTGCGGGGAGCAACCCTTTTCTTTGGAGGAGAGGAGACAAGCATTTGTATCTTGAGGGTGGTGATTCCCCCTCACTCGTGATCGACGCTCTCTTAGCATAGGCTCTCTTCGTGCGCCGAGAGGTTTGATCTCGAACATCCTCTTGTTTACATGGAACGCCTTTCCATGTCAAAGAGGTACTCTTTTGCCTCCATGTAGGCCAATCATCAGGGCCGTATCCTAGGGAACCTCCAAACGTTCCATCCTCCTTGAAGGATTTGTTCCCAACGCGTTCGCGAGTGCCGTAGACAAACTCGGCCTAGTTCACTTTCGTTCTTCAATGATCGTAGCCATTACGATCAACTTTGCTTTGGACAAGCTGGTCAAAGCCGCCAAATTTGATATCTATGCATTTGGCAACGATATCCAGCAATTTGTGGTAGTCTCCTTCGCCGTGACCTCTTATTAGTGTAGACTACTTTCTCAAAGATAGTCGGACTGGCTACTTCCTTCCAGCGGCGGTCAGTCAACATCGCCTTCATTGATTTCGACACTCCTTCCGCCGCGCAGAATAGCAGTGTTACGCCAAATCTTGGCGTAATGATGAACTCCTTTCCATGAACAGAGGACTTGATGCCCTCATCGTGAACCTCAGCGTTCACGCAGAACTGTGCGACCTCTTCCACATAGGTCATCGGAAACTCCGACGTCAGAAACGGTTTCAGCCCAGACGTTTCCAATTTCTCAGCAATCTTCTTCACTAGGGTGTCGTCGGACCCCTGTTTCACCATACCATTGAAATCCACAGTAGACCGAGTGTGGTTTGGAATTTTTCTTCTCCTTGAGATAGACTTCATAGATGAGTAGATTTCCAATAAGCTCGTCAAACTTGAGTGTCTCAAGATTTTGTGCCTCCGTGATTGCCGTTACTTTTTCGGACCATGAGCCGGGAAGAGCATTCAATACCTTGGTCACTTTATCATGGTTGGATGTCTTGGATAGGTCCATGGAATGTTTTAGTGCCATGACCTTCATTTCCCATTCAGCTGGGAGACTTTTTCGGACCATGAGCCGGGAAGAGCATTCAATACCTTGGTCACTTTATCATGGTTGGATGTCTTGGATAGGTCCATGGAATGTTTTAGTGCCATGACCTTCATTTCCCATTCAGCTGGGAGACTTCTTAGAATCTTCATACACATTTCCTTCTGTGTATATTCTTTTCCAAGTGCAGATAGCTCGTTGGTAATTTCTGTGAACCGAGCATCCAGTTGATCTAAGGTCTCTCCTGCGATCATTTTGAAATTCTCAAATTTTTGTGACAAAGAACCGATAGTTTATTTTCCATGATTTGCTCACGAGCCTTCACAAATCAATGTTAGCTTGTCCCGATTTCTTTAGCCGTTTTGCATGATTTGACTTTATTGAACATGGCTTTGTCCAAGGTTTTGTAAAGAATGTCCTTGGCCACATTATCCAAGTTATATCTTTTTCTGTCATCATTTGTCCATTCAGCTCTTGGTTTTTCAACCATGACTGGTCCGGGAGCAACATTCTCTTCACCTTCAGCTGCAGCTCTTCTTACAACAGTGTTCACGTTTAAAATTTGCAGTGGCCCATCCTCTATCACTATCCACATCTCATTGTGTAATGCTGATAGATGAGCCTGCATACGAATTTTCCAATCATCAAATTCTTCAATTGTGAACATAGGGATGCATGTCAAATTTGCTTCCATGATAATAACTTTTGCTGGTAAAAATAATGTTTTGAAAGATCAAGTACTAAAACAGACTTTGAAAAATTTGGAGATCTAGTTCAAGAACGGTGCGGAAGGCTCAATGAACCAACCGCTCTGATACCACTTGTAGGTCCCAAGGGGTGTGAGTGTAAGGTTTAGAAGGGGGGTTTGAATAAACCTTACCAAATTTTCAAATTAGTCCTTTTAAAAATTCAGAGTTAATACTTCGCAGCTGTGTCCTTGATGGACAACTAAGTTAGTTAATCAGCAGAGTTAGTCACTCAACAGACTCGACTGAGCTGTTGATAGAATAACTCACCTGTTTTGACTAAAGACTTAACTCTACTCTGATTTGTTTTTAGCGGAAGATTTAACACCCTTGAATTTGGTTAAGTTTGTTTTAATACTTGGTTTTAGCACTCAGTGGATTATTAATTGGATAGCAAATTTATCAGTAGATATTAAAATTAAGATGCAGAAATTAAAGTGCTGAAATGTAAATGATACAATAAGTTTTTATAGAGGTTCGAAGATGGGGTAATTCTTCTACTCCTCTCTTCTCCAACTCCTGGAGGAATCCACTAAGTATTGATCAATATACGAGTGGTTAGCGATCCAGATACAAGTCTTGATCACACGGTGACTTGATCCTTTGGGACTCAGTCTGGAGATGCCTTGGTCACGCAGCTGGCTTCTCGTGCGACTCAGCTTCTTCACAGGGCAGCTGCCTTGCTACTACAGCCCATTTGCTCAAGCTTCTTGGATTTGATCACGAAGCCCTCAAAAACTTGAGACTGGTTCGACCTTGAACCTTCCTACAATCATCCGTGGAATATAGACCCCTTGATTCTTCAAAAATTTCCTCTTCAACTGATTGAGGTTATCTTTCCTTCACAGGTGAGTGTTGGATTGATTTCCTTCGTAATGTAGGCTTGAGGATTGATCTAGAATGATTTGAGAATATATTAGGTTCTGATTCGAGATGTTTGCTTGAATGTTCGTGGTTGAGGTAACCTTCTCTCGAGTTATTCCTCGGCCTTTTATAGTGATCTTTCAAAAATCGCCCGTTGAAGAGATAGGCTTATTTTTTAAAGTCACTTTTGGTCGTTGGCTTGTATTGTTGCAGTCCTTGGAATTTCCATTTCCTCGTATGAATGATTCTTCAGCTTTTCAGAGTTCTGACATGGTGCAGTGCTTCCCATTGGTTTATTCCTCTTGCACGCTCGAACCGAGCACTTCAAGAAAGGCGAGTGTGGAGGTATTACTTGTTTAAGTAATTCTCTTGATTTACGTGCAACGGATCTCTTTGATTGTCTTGACTTGATGCATTTTCTTAACTTCCCCAGGTGACTTGAGTCACTTCCAATCATTTGATGACTCTTGTCACTTCAACCTTGAGACTTGGCTGTCTTGAGTTGACTTGAGTTGACTTCTTCACTCGATGCATCTCTCCTTTGCACACTTTCGAGTTCCGTCTTCTCTTCTTTGCCATACTCAGTGCCTCTCAATGAGTCTTCCTTTAGTCTCCGGTTGTCTTCTTGCATGTTTAGGCATAGCTGACTTAACTCAGCTTGACCAGCCCTATCTATTACAATGCAATTTACAACAAAAATGGGGTGCCAACTTCCTATTCTAAGTTTTACATGGCATTCATCAAAATCTACAAAATAATTTCCCAACAATTTCCCCCTTTTTGATGATGCCAAAACTTAAAACATTCATACAATTATTTAACAAACAAAGATAAATACGAGACAAATGTAGAACTACAGAATGTATGTTTAGAATCGATCTTTTATTGATCATAACATTCTTGTTCTTTACATAGCTGTTTACAGAGTGTATCAGAGTTTAAGCCTAAAAAAATTGTATCAGAGTTTAAACGAGGCTTAGACTAACCATGCTGTTCTATATCTACTCACGTATAGAGATTGCATAATTTTATTCAACGTACAGAAGACTTACATAAAGTGTATTTACATAGTAAAATACATGAAGGGGTGGACAACAACACTTCATCTCCTTCGCTGCCTCCTTCTTTTATCTTCTTCAGCTCTGTCATCTTCTGACCTTTTCCTTTTCTTCTCATCTTCAGCTGCCTTCTTTTTCTCATACGCCTTCCGGGCAGCTTCATCTCTTCTCAGTCTTTCTTGTCTTTCCTCCCATAGCTGAGTTTGTCTTTTATTTTCCTCTTCAATTCTCTTCACATACTCAGCATTGTTCTTAGCCACTTGTAGATTGGCTACTTCGTCAAATCCAGCCCAATAGATCCCTCATTTCTTGCCTGGATCTATGTACTCAATGTTTTTGGGCAGAGTTCTAGGTCTGAAACTTCTTCCTCCACCATTGCTTCTTCCTCTGCCTCTGGGCGTGTATTGTACTGGGGCCTTCTTTTTCCCAGCTGAGTGACTAGCAGAGTGACTGAGCAGAGGACTGCCAGTGTTTTTTTCAGCTGTCACTTCTTCACATAGTGTGAGACCTTTTTCCCAGTTCAAATCCCAGGCTTGAGCCATGGACATGTTTGCGAAGTAACCTTCAGATGCGAGCGTCTTGAATTCATCAACAGATCTTGGCTCAGTTCCGGCATCTGAAATGGCATAGGTGTCTCTGTCTATTGGAATGCCTCCATGTTGTTTCAGAATATCCATAACTCGGGCATTCATACTTCCTTCCACTTTCTCCATCCTCGCTTCAATCTGTCTTTCTCTTTTCGGCCATTGGTGCAGAGTGTTGGAGTGGCAGAGTCCTTTGGGAGTTTCTTTGATAATATCACCGTGTGACAAGACCTTGTTGGGGGGTTTTAGCAATCATCAAGGTCACATCTTTCGAACCTTCCCCCTCAACAGACTTCCTTTTCTTCTCTCTTATTACTTCCTCAGCTGTCTTTCCCTTTACAGCTGCTTCCTCCTTCTCAACTTCTCGATCCCTTGGCGCTTTTAGGTATTCCTCTTCCCCCTTTTTGGCATCATCAAAGGAGAGAGGAACCCCTGGAAACAAGCTAGCAAGCAGGAAGTCTAGTCTGCTGATAGTTGAGTTCTGCTTCGAATCTACTGCGGAGTAAGCTGCACGAAACTCAAAGCGGGTGGCGTTGGATTCAGCTGCTACCAACTTCATCTCAGCCATGTGGAGACTGAATTTTCGATCCATATTCTCTTCCACAAGCAGGAGCTCGTTCTTATTATGTTCACGCAACAACTTTATCTCTGTAGTATGAGATTCATGCATTTGTTCAATGTGCTCTTGCAATTTTGTCTTTGCATCAGCATTCTCAGCCCGCCAGACTAACAACTTGTTGAACAATGTTCTGAAATATCGAGCTTGTTCCACACGCATTGTTTGCTGCTGTTTCCACCACTCACGGATCCTGACTATTATGCCTCTCAAGTCAGCAGTAAGGTTGGCGTCCCTATTATCTAGCCTCATGTCCAGTGAGGCCTGGTGCCTCTCCATCCGTTCAATCTCAGCAAATAAGGCTTTGAACACCTCCCGAACTTCAAATTTGTCACCTCTTTGTTTGGTGACGGTCAAAGACATCAAAGTCATAGTCATTTGGAACAATGGTGTCACGATGGAATAACAGGATCGGATCAGTGCGGGAAGCGCTCATGATCTTTAGGCGATTCTTCGGGAGGTCGGTACCTCCAGAGAGAAGGGAAATGATTCTACGAAAGGATCATCACGGGCAATCGGAATTTGTTCAATGATAATTGGTGCTCGTGAAGTCCTTGTGGAGTCGAACTTGCGACTTGGGGAGCTGCGCATGGACTCTGTTTGTCACTGTGGTTGTGAAGTCGACCCGACTTGCCGAGCCTCTTGTCTCAACAACTTCGTCGGTCTCAATTTGGTTTTTCCAAATGAGTTGGACCGGTCCTCCGCCTTTATCGAGCGTCATCGGACGATGATGAGATTTCCATGGGTGGCTCATCATCAAAGTTGAATGATTGGCGAGTAGTCTTGAGGTCGACTTACTCGTGGTTGGAACATCCTCGGTGAGTCTTTGGGATCGATCCAGGGGGATGACTCGGCTTCATCGTCTTCTTCCGATCCCGGAAAGGTTACATCAGGATTATCCGGGAATCGTGAAGAGCACTTATCTCCTTTTTCGATGGATCAATGATAGCAGGAGGGATGTTCGTGCGGTTTCTCTACCCCGGGAAGTCTCAACCTCCCGTTGGCCTTCATTACCTCCCGCGGTCTCAAGCTGCGGCGAGAGGCTGGACATCCCTTTCGACAATGTCATTTGTCTTGGGGTCTTCGAGGTGGCATCCATTGGAGTCTCAACTCCATGGATTGCACTTTCATCGCCAGTGTTAACTCCCGGGCGCTTCCTTCTCGTGCCTCGATCGCATCATGGCGTCATTAGCCTGCAGAGCGATTGGCACTTCAGTTTGAGATCACAACAATGCCGAGCCTCGTCGATGATAACTTGCTTGTGTATTCTGTGATTGTTCCTTCTCCACTTCGCCTCCTAAATTCATTGTGGAGTCACCGCAGCATCCTCCGACCTTTTTGCGGTGGAGGGAGTTTCCCCTCGGTGGCACACCGGCTCGGTGACTTGGAATGGGGTCACTCGTCTCCAAACTCATTTGTTCCCACCGAGTATTCAGCCGTTGGGGCGGTGGTAAGACACCTTCATTAGGGGTTGGCTCGACTAGGGTGCCCACTATCCGGTTTCATCGCCAATTCCCTTAACACCTTCCTCCGAATGAGTGGGAAGTGGTGGCAAAGAACAACGATGGCAATATCCGCACCACTCCCATTGGGTCTATCTCCGGTGTGATTTGGAGGACTCTCTGGTCTCTCCATCATTCTTTGCTCATGAAGGATTCTGGATTCTTGCATTGCTTGCTGCATTTGCAACTCTTACGTGGCAAAGAAACGGGGTCCAGATCCTCATCACTTTTACGATAGGGACGTCAAAGTGAGAGTGTGTATGATCGGTGGTGCTAGTGAGAGGGAAGATCTTTGGATTTTCAAAGCTGTTGTTTCGGCTATTACTTGTCACAGGTGATTCGGTTGTCTCGGCTATTCTTTGTTCCTCGGTATTCTGTCTCTCAACTGGTCTTCGAGTTGCTCTCTCGATCGTCCTCGGCAGACTTGGCTGTTTCATCGATCACGCCTGGAGACTTTACTTCTCAAATAGTCTCGGGTATCTTCTCACCGGTGAGTGGTGACTCGGCCCGGTTTCTCAAGCTCTAACGCTTGAAAATTCTTCTTCTTCTTTTTGTTTGTACCGAGAGGGATTTTGGTTGGATAAGGTTTCTTCGAGTCCAGGCGGCGGGGCGGTTCTGTTGTCTTCTTCTCGAGGAGGCTGGCCGTCTTAGCTTATCGTTCTCCTTTTCTTGATGACCGGAGAAGGTATTTGAGATTCCTTCTTCGCATTGTAATTTGTAGGGGCATGAGACGATTTCTTTTTCTTTGTTGGGTAGGGCAACGGTCTTTCTTAGTTGCGGGAGCATCCCTTTTCTTTGGAGGAGAGGAGACAATCAGTATCTTTGGTCGGTGATTCCCCCTCACTCGTATCGGCTCTCTTAGCGTAGGCTCTCTTCGTGCGCGAGAGAGGTTTGATCGAACATCCTCTTGTTTACATGGAACGCCTTTCCATGTCGAAGAGGGACTCCTTTTGCCTCCATCAGCCGGCCAATCACCATCCTCCTTGAAGGATTTGTTCCCAACGTTCGCGGATCAGCTGTGAGACAAACTCAGCCCAGTTCACTTTCTGTTCTTCAATGATCGCAGCCATTACGATCAACTTTGCTTTGGATAGCTGGTCAAAGCTGCCAAATTTGATATCTATGCATTTGGCAACAATATCCAGCAATTTGTGGTAGTCCTCCTTCAGCAACCTCTTATTAGCTGTGTAGACTACTTTCTTAGCATAGTCGGACTTGGCTACTTCCTTCCAAGCAGCAGTCAGGTCAACATCAGCTTCATTGATTTCCGACACTCCTTTCGCCAGTAACATGCAGTGTTCTGCCAAATCCTTTGCAGTAATGATGAATTCCTTTCCATGAACAGAGGACTTGATGCCCTCATCGTGAACCTCAACGTTCACGTATAACTATGTGACCTCTTCCACATAGGTCATCGGAAACTCCAACATCGAAAGCGGTTTCGGCCAGGCGTTTCCAATTTCTCAAAGAATCTTCTTCACTAGGTGTCGGTGTCGTCGGACCCTGTTTCACCATACCATCGAAATCCACAGAGACCCGGTATGGATTTGCTTTCCTAGCTTGACAAAATCATGAGTGGATGCCATTTCTCAGTATTTTACCGAACGAAACTTTAGAAAATGATCTGAGGATTGAAAGGGTTTTGAGAGAAAATTTTGCTTTCGAGAGAGAGATGAATAGTTTTTGGTAAAGAGAGAGAGAAACGGATGAAATGGTTTAAGTATGGTTCATGAAAGGACGTGCGGGTGGTTTTTGAAATGTGATCAAAATCAACGGCTTAGATCTTGCACGCCGATTTGCATTTAATGTCTCGTATTTAATGCGGCAGCATTTATATCCAATCATAAGCTTGGTGTGCAGCTTTTGCATGTACACGTCATAATTATGCTAACGTAATTCTTAAAAACATTCCCGCTTAGTAAAAACGACTGCGTTTTTGTCACTTTGCTCATAAATGACTCAGCTTGTCCCTTAGCTGATTTAACTCTTCTCTCCTCGCATGTAAATACTCATTTGTCGGTGGCTCAGTCTGTTGTCTTCCGATATGGTGATTCACTTAGGCGATTTAAGAGTTCGACTCTTTTTCCTCTTTTCGTGTTTCATTTCTTTTCTTTGAGTCTTCGAGTGTCAACTCACTCAATTAACCCTAACTCATGCTTGAGTTCTTCAAATCTTGACTCACATAATGGTTTTGTGAATATGTCACCTAATCCCTTATCTCGGTTGAAATATATCCCAAGGTGATGTCCTTCTTTTCAACATGATCTCTTATGAAGTGATATCTAATATCGATATGCTTTGTTCTTGAGTGCAACACGGGATTTTGAGTGATTGCAATTGCATTTGTGTTATCACACATGATTGGAATTTCCTTTTCTTCAACTTCATAGTCTCTCATTTCTTTGTCTCATCCATAGGACTTGGGCACAACAATTTGCCCAGCCTATGTATTCTCGCTTCATTTGTAGAGGTGGCTATTGAATTTTGCTTTTTGCTAAACCAGGAAATTAGCCTATTTCAAGCATTTGACATGTGCTCGAGGTGCTCGTCTGTCAACTCTACATCCGGCGTAGTCGAGTCCGAATAACCAATTAGCTTGAATCCACCTTCCTTTGGATACCATAAGCCAACTTCTTGGCTTCCTTTCAAATATCTTAAGATCCTCTTGGCTGAGTCATATGGCTTTCTTTTTGGAGCAGATTGAAATCTTGCACATACACCTACGACAAAGGTGATATCGGCGCCTGGCTTTGTAAGATAGAGCAATGATCCAATAAGTGCTCTGATCTTTTTTGATCTACAGTGCTTGCCATCTGCATCCATGTCCATTTTGATGATGTATTCATTGGTATTTTTAGAAGACTTCTCTTCCATACCAAATTTCTTCATTAAATCTACGGTGTATTTTGTTTGACTTATGAAGGTTCCATCCTTCATTTGTTTCACTTGGAGTCAAGGAAGAATGTCGGCTCTCCCATCATGCTCATTTCGAATTTGCTTTGCATGAGGTTTGAAAATTTATCACATGACTCTTTGTTTGTGGATCCAAAAATGATGTCATCCACATATATTTGAACAAGCAGTATGCTTTTCCTATCTTGAATTCTGAAGAGTGTTCTATCCACTTTTCCTTTTGTGAATCCATTCTCAGTCAGGAATTGTGATAATGTATCATACCATGCTCTGGGTGCCTGTTTCAATACATATAGAGCTTTCTTGAGTTTGTATACCTTATCTCCAAGAGTCTTCTGCTCAAATCCTGGAGGTTGTTCAACATATACTTCTTCTTCCAATAAACCATTAAGGAATGCACTCTTTACATCCATTTGATATACAATAAAATTCTTGTGGGTGCGCATAGGCAAGAAACATCCTTATAGCTTCCAATCTTGCTACAGGAGCAAAAGTTTCATCAAAATCTATTCATTCTTCTTGGCAATATCCTTTGGTTACCAATCTTGCTTTGTTTCTTACCACAGAACCTTCCTCATTCATCTTGTTCCTGAATACCCATTTAGTGCCAATAACATTTTGATGGGTAGGTCTTTGAACCAGTTCCCACACTTTATTTCTTTCAAATTGATTCAGCTCTTCTTGCATAGCTTGAATTCAATGTGTGTCATCCAATGCTTGTGACACATCTTTGGGCTCTATTTGTGAGATGAAGCAGGTAAACATTACTTCTTGTTGAGTTCTGGATCTTGTTTTGACACCTTCTCTTACATCTCCAATGACTAGTTCTGGTGGATGGTCTATCACCCATCTTACATCAAGGTTGGAGTAAGTTAGGCGGATTGATCGTCTTGCGTTTGTGTTGCTTTGATTAGCTCTCTCGTCATCACTTAGTTGCAGATTTTCCGGTGTTTTTGAGACTCGATTATCTCATCTTCATCCGGGTTTATAATTCCGGCTTGACAAAGATAGGGACTCTTCGCATGGTTGGTTGATTAAACTTATCGGTGACTCTTCAATGTCTTCTCCATTTACATTTGGCTCATCAAACACCACATGAATGGATTCTTCTTTAACCATAGTCCTCTTGTTGAGTACTCTGAGGCTTTGCTTTCGGTGAGTATCCCAAGAAGATAGCTTCATCGACCTTAGCATCAAAAGCCTTTAAATTAACTTTGCCATTGTTATGGATGAAGCATTTGCATCCAAATATTCTAAAATATGCAACATTTGGCTTTCTCCCTGTCCAAACCTCATAGGGAGTCTTTGTCAGCTGTCCGTTTATCATGCATCTATTTTGAGTATAGCATGCCGTGTTTATTGCTTCACCCAAAATCTTTTAGGTAGCCCCTTCACCTAACATGGTCCTTGCCGCTTCTTTAAGAGTTCTATTCCTTCTTTCTCGCAACTCCATTCTGTTTGTGGAGTCCTTGCTGCAGATAATTCATGACCAATACCATTTTCAATACAAATCGAGTTATTATACCATTGACAAACTCAGTTCCTCTGTTAGATCTTATTTTTATAATGGTTTGACTTTTCTGATTTTGAATTCTTTTCATCAGTTGTGGTAGTTTCTGCAGAGTTTCTTTCTTCTTACACATGAATATTGTCCATGTATATCTTGAGTAGTCATCTACTACCACCAAAGTGTATTTCTTCCCACTTATGCTAGCTGGTTCAACTGGACCAAATAGATCCATATGTAGTAGGTGCAATATTCTTGTTGAAGATGGACATGTCTTTTCTTTGAATGATGATTTGATTTGCTTTCCCACATGGCATGCATCACATACACTTTCCTTCTTGTATACTGAGTCTGGAAGTCCTTTTACAAGACCGCTTCTGGCAAGCTTGTTAATTGTTTTGAAATTCAGGTGACTCAGCTTCTTGTGCCACAACCAACTTGATTCGGCCGTGCTCTTTGCTAGTAGACAAGTGCTTGGTGTTGCAGTTGACCAATCTACCACATACATATTCTTTTGTCTTCATCCTTGCAACACAACCTCATTGGATTCAGTGTCCTTGATTTGGCATATACCCATGTTGAATCCAACATTATAGCCTTTGTCACAGAGTTGGCTAATACTTAGCTGATTGAATTTGAGTCCTTCAACATATGCAACATCGTGATTTCTAATCCATTTTTCTTGATGGATCCAATGCCTCTTATTTCTCCTGGAGCTTCATTTCCTCCAAATATGACTTTTGCACCTCGACTTCCTTGAATTTTGACAGATTTTTCTTGTTTCCTGTCATGTGTCTGGAATAGCCACTATCCATGTACCAGGTTCCTTGGCACTTAGCTGCTCCTTGAACTTGCAATCAAGGAAGTTGGGTTTTAGGTACCCATACTTGCCTGGGTCCTGAGGGGTTAGTATTGTAAGATGATCCATCCAACCTATAGCCAAATGATTTGACTCTAAGGGGTTGCCATCTATTAGTGCCATAATCATAATTAATTTTGGCAAATTGCTTTGGGGTTTTAGGTTCATACAGCTGTCTCTTTTGTCTGTATGCTTGTGTGTGTGCTTTAGCAATTGCCTTCTTTGGGTAGTTGTGATATCTCGGAGTGTAGTGCCTAGGTGCATATGTGTACTGATGAAAGCTCTTATACCTTTGAAATGGCCTTTGCTGAGTCTTAGGCCTTTGCCATTTGGGCTTATATTCCATAGGTCTTTGTTGATAGTTCACATTATTCCAATCAGCTTGGCTTGGGTACTTTCTACCATTCCCTTCAAATGTGTTTCTTTTATATAAGTTCTGGGGTTTTTGGTAGCTCTGTTTCTTCTTTACAGAGTATTTCCTGTTTGGAGTTTCTTTGAGGAACTCGGTGGATTTCTTCTCGGTGTCCTCTCAAGACGCTCAACTGGATGTTTTCCTTTTCCTCTATAACCAAGGCCAGTTTGCTTGTGATTGTGCTTTGGAATAAATGTGTGTGCACTATTTGGAGTTTTGGATTTTTGAGATACTTCATTACTTGAAGATCCTTTTTCCAAAATCACTTTTGGAGCTTGACATAACACAGAGGAATTAAATCCTAAGCATGTCTTGTCTCCACATTCTCTTTGACTCATAATAAGATCATCCAATGATTTAGATGCCTTAGTGAATGAGGCAATCACATTTTTGAGGTCATTTTCCCTCTTTTCTATAGCGACTATCTCTGCTATTTACTTAGCATTTTCAGCCTTTAGACTTTCATTCTCATTAGCTATTTGACTTAGAGTACTCGGCTCCTTAGTCAGTGTTTGTGAGTTTTGGCTCTTGAGTAAGTTGTTTTCCTCATTCAAGTAGTGTGTGTGAGGATTTAATGTGTTCAAAATCTTTCATCATTTTGCCTAATGAATCATAAAGATCAATGGGTGATGAAGTGTGTGTGTCATGATCACTATCACTAGAATCGAGTGTGATGAATTAGAGTGTACCTCATCTTCTTGGTTAGGTTGGGCTTGTTCCTTGGCCATCAAATAGATCAAGGCTTCTTCTTCAGAGTCACTTGAGTAGTCGACTTCACTACTCTCGAATCATTTGTGTCTTTTGACTTGGTTTGTCTCGGCGATCTCTGACCAACATTGCCTTTTTCTTTTCTTGTCTTCTTTCTCTCGAAGACCTTTCTTTCTTCTTCATTCTGTATTTGTTGACTACGGGATATGGGCAATCAATGGCATAGTGACCTGGTTGCTGCATAGTTCAGCATAGATTTTCAACTTTTTGATCGACTCTTTCCATTCTTGGATTGTCGACCCTTTGATATTCAACTTTTTGATGCTCTGTTCTCTTGGTTGCCCTATCTTTCCTTGACTTGGAGAGGAGCCGAGTGTCTTCGGAGGATTCGCCCTTGCCTCTCTTGTAGTTCTTATTGAAGAACTTGTTAAACCTTTTAACCATCGGGCTATTTCCTCTTGGTCAATGACTTCTTTGACCTCGGCTCTCTTGCCATCCTTAACAATTAGAGCATTTGTTTTGGGCACACATTGTCTCCTCTGGTCTTTTCTTCTCGGCTCAAATTCGTAGGCTTTGAGATCCGAGAATAGCTCATGGTTGGATGTCTTGGATAGATCCATGGAATGTCTTAGTGCCATGACCTTCATTTCCCATTTAGCAGGAGACTTCATAGAATCTTCATACACATTTCTTCTCGTGTATATTCTTTTCCAAGTGCGAGATAGCTCGTTGGTAATTTACGTGAACCGAGCATCCGGTTGATCTAAGGTCTCTCTGCGATCATTTTGAAATTCTCAAATTTACGTACAACAATAGATAGTTTATTTTCCTTGATTTGCTCGAGCCTTCACAAATCAATGTTAGCTTGTCCCCGATTTCTTTAGCCGTTTTGCATGATTTGACTTTATTGAACATGGCTTTGTCAAGGTTTTGTAAAGAATGTCCTTGGCCACATTATCCAAGTTATATCTTTTTCTGTCATCATTTGTCCATTAGCTCTTGGTTTTCAACCATGACGGTCCGGGAGCAACATCCTCTTCACCTTCACTGCAGACTCTTCTTACAAATTTGTGTTCACTTTTAAAATTTGTAGTGGCCCATCCTCTATCACTATCCACATCTTATCGTGTAATCTTTGATAGATGAGCCTGCATACGAATTTTCCAATCATCAAATTCTTCAATTGTGAACATAGGGATGCGTGTCAAATTTGCTTCCATGATAATAACTTTTGCTGCTAAAAAAAAGTTTTGAAAGATCAAGTACTAAAACAGACTTTGAAAAATTTGGAGATCTAGTTCGAGAACGGTGCGGAAGGCTCAATGAACCAACCGCTCTGATACCACTTGTAGGTCCCAAGGGGTGTGAGTGTAAGGTTTAGAAGGGGGGGTTGAATAAACCTTACCAACTTTTCAAATTAGTCCTTTTAAAAATTCAGAGTTAATACTTCTGTTTGTGTCCTTGATGGACAACTAAGTTAGTTAGTCAGAGTTAGTCACTCAATGACTGATCGATTTTGTTGATAGAATAACTCACTGTTTTGACTAAAGACTTAACTCTCTTTGTGATTTGTTTTATTGGAAGACTTAACACCCTTGAATTTGGTTAAGTTTATTTTAATACTTGGTTTTAGCACTCGATTGATTATCAATTGGATAGCAAATTTATCGTGAGATATAAAAATTAAGATGCGAGAAATTAAAGTGTTGAAATGTAAATGACACAATAAGTTTTTATAGAGGTTCAAAGATGGGGTAATTCTTCTACTCCTCTCTTCTCCAACTCCCGGAGGAATCCACTAAGTATTGATCAATATACGAGTGGTTAACGGTCGAGATACAAGTCTTGATCACACGGTGACTTGATCCTTTGGGACTCGATCGGAGATGCCTTGGTCATGCGGTGGCTTCTCGTGCGACTCGAACTTCTTCTTCTGGCAAGGCGTTTGCGCTTGCTACTAAGCCCACTTGCTCAAGCTTCTTGGATTTGATCACGAAGCCCTCCAAAAACTTGAGACTGGTTCGACCTTGAACCTTCCTACAATCCTCCGTGGAATGTAGACCCCTTGATTCTTCAAAAATTTCCTCTTCAACTGATTGAGGTTATCTTTCCTTCACAGGTGAGTGTTGGATTGATTTCCTTCGTAATGTAGGCTTGAGGATTGATCTAGAATGATTTGAGAATATATTAGGTTACAGTTCAGATGTTTGCTTGAATGTTCGTGGTTCAGGTAACCTTTTCTCAGAGTTATTCCTCAGCCTTTTATAGTGATCTTTCAAAAATCTGCCCGTTGAAGAGATAGGCTTATTTTTGAAAGTCACTTGTGGTCGTTGGCTTGTCTTGTTGCAGTCCTTGGAATTTCCATTTCCTCGTATGAATGATTCTTGACTTTTCGAGTTCGACATGGTGCAGTGCTTCCCATTGGTTTATTCCTCTTGCACGCTTCTGGAACTGAGCACTTCAAGTAAGGCAGTATGGAGGTATTACTTGTTTAAGTAATTCTCTTGATTTCTGTGCAACGAATCTCTTTCAGTTGTCTTGACTTGACTGCATTTTCTTAACTTCCCCAGGTGACTTTGAGTCAGCTTCCAATCATTTGATGACTCTTCTGTCACTTCAACCTTGAGACTTGGCTGTCTTGAGTTGACTTGATTGATACTTCACTCAGCTGCATCTCAGTTGCACCTTAAGTCGAGTTCCTGTCTTCTCTTCTTTGCCATACTCAGCTGCCTCTCAGCGGAGTCTTCCTTCTAGTCTCCAGTTGTCTTCTTGCATGTTTAGGCATAGCTGACTTAACTCAGCTTGACCAGCCCTATCTATTACAATGCAATTTACAACAAAAATGGGGTGCCAACTTCCTATTCTAAGTTTTACATGGCATTCATCAAAATCTACAAAATAATTTCCCAACAATTTCCCCCTTTTTGATGATGCCAAAACTTAAAACATTCATACAATTATTTAACAGCAAAGATACATACAGACAAATGTAGAACTACAGAATGTATGTTTAGAATCGATCTTTTATTGATCATAACATTCTTGTTCTTTACATAGCTGTTTACAGAGTGTATCAGAGTTTAAGCCTAAAAAAATTGTATCAGAGTTTAAACGAGGCTTAGACTAACCATGTTGTTCTATATCTACTCACGTATAGAAATTGCATAATTTTATTCAACGTACAGAAGACTTACATAAAGTGTATTTACATAGTAAAATACATGAAGGGTGGGGCAAACAACACTTCATCTCCTTCGTTGCCTCCTTCTTTTATCTTCTTGACTCTGTCATCTTGACTTTTCCTTTTCTTCTCATCTTGTTGCCTTCTTTTCTCATACGCCTTCCGGCGACTTCATCTCTTCTCGTCTTTCTTGTCTTTCCTCCCATAGCTGAGTTTGTCTTTTATTTTCCTCTTCAATTCTCTTCACATACTCAGCATTGTTCTTAGCCACTTGCAGATTGGCTACTTCGTCAAATCCAGCCCAATAGATCCCTCATTTCTTGCCTCGGATCTATGTACTCAATGTTTTTGGGTAGAGTTCTAGGTCCGAAACCTCTTCCTCCACCATCGCTTCTTCCCTCGCCTCGGGCGTGTATTATCTTTGGGGCCTTCTTTTTCCCGGTGAGTGACCAGCAGAGTGACCACAGATTTGCCGGTGGTTTCTTTGCTTGTCAGCTTCTTCACATAGTGTGAGACCTTTTTCCCAGTACAAATCCCAGGCTTGAGCCATGGACATGTTTGCGAAGTAACCTTAAGATGCGAGCGTCTTGAATTCATCAACAGATCTTGGCTCAATTCCGGCATCTGAAATGACATAGGTGTCTCTGTCTATTGGAATGCCTCCATGTTGTTTCAGAATATCCATAACTCGGGCATTCATCCTTCCTTCCACTTCCTCCATCCCTCGCTTCAATGTCTTTTCTTTTCACCATTGGTATAGCGAGTGTTGGAGTGGCGAAATCATCGGGAGTTCTTTGATAATATCAGCTGTGACAAGACCTTGTTGGGGGGTTTTAGCAATCATCAAGGTCACATCTTTCGAACCTTTCCCCTCAACAGACTTCCCTTTCTTCTCTCTTATTACTTCCTCAGTTGTCTTTCCCTTTACAGCTGCTTCCTCCTTCTCAACTTCTGATCCCTTCAGCGCCTTTAGGTATTCCTCTTCCCTCTTTTTGGCATCATCAAAGGAGAGAGGAACCCCTGGAAACAAGCTAGCAAGCAGGAAGTCTAGTCTGTTGATAGTTGAGTTCTGCTTCGAATCTGTTGCGGAGTAAGCTGCACGAAACTCAGAGCGGGTGGCGTTGGATTCAGCTGCTACCAACTTCATCGCAACCATGAGGAGACTGAATTTTCTATCCATATTCTCTTCCACACGCATGAGCTCGTTCTTATTATGTTCACGCAACAACTTTATCTCTTTAGTATGAGATTCATGCATTTGTTCAATGTGCTCTTGCAATTTTGTCTTTGCATCAGCATTCTCGCCCGCTTGGACTAACAACTTGTTGAACAATGTTACGAAATATCGAGCTTGTTCCACACGCATTGTTCTTCTTTGTTTCCACCACTCACGGATCGACTATTATGCCTCTCAAGTCAGTAGTAAGGTTGGCGTCCCTATTATCCAGCCTCATGTCCAGTGAGGCCTGGTGCCTCTCCATCCGTTCAATCTCAGCAAATAAGGCTTTGAACACCTCCCGAACTTCAGTTGTCACCTCTGTTTCAGCTGACGGCCAAGCATCATCAAAGTCATAGTCAGTTGGAACAATGGTGTCTGATGGAATAACAGGATCAAGTCTGTGGAAGCGCTCATGATCTTTAGCTGATTCTTCAGGGAGGTCAGGTACCTCCAGAGAGAAGGGAAATGATTCTACGAAAGGATCATCACGGGCAACTGGAATTTGTTCAATGATAATTGGTGCTCGTGAAGTCCCTTGTGGAGTCGAACTGCTGCGACTTGGGGAGCTGCGCGGTGGACTCTGTTTGATTGTGGTCTCATTGTGAAGTCGACCCGACTTGCGAGCCTCGGCTATTTCAACGGCTTCGTCGGTCTTTGGTTTTCCAATGAGTTGGTGGTCCTCTGCCTTATCGAGCGTCATCGGGCGATGATGAGATTTCCATGGGTGGCTCATCATCAAAGTTGAATGATTGGCGAGTAGTCTTGAGGTCGACTTACTCGTGGTTGGAACATCTTGGTGAGTCTTTGGGATCGATCACGGGGATGACTCGGCTTCATCGTCTCCTTCCGATCCCGAGAAAGGTTACATCAAGATTATCCGGGAATCATGAAGAGCACTTATCTCCTTTTTCGATGGATCAATGATAGCGGGAGGGATGTTATGTGCTTGATTTCTCTACCCGGGAAGTCTCAACCTCCCGTTGGCCTTCATTACCTCCTGCAGTCTCAAGCTGCGGTGAGGCCTGGACATCCCTTTCAACGATGTCGGTTTGTCTTGGGGTCTTTCGAGGTGGCATCCATTGGAGTCTCAACTCCATGGATTGCACTTTCATCGCCAGTGTTAACTCCCGGGCGTTCCTTCCGTGCCTCATTTTCGCATCGGCGTCATTGCTTTGTAGAGAGTTGGCACTAGTGAGACAGATCTAAACAATGCCTCGAGCCTCATCGTGACAACTTCTTTGTGTATTCTGTGATTGTTCCTTCTCCACTTCGCCTCCTAAATTCATTGTGGAGTCACCTGCAACATCCTCCGACCTTTCCCGCAGTGGAGGAGTTTCCCCCTCGGTGGCACACCAACCGAGTGACTTGGAATGGGGTCACTCGTCTCCAAATTCTTTGTTCCCCCTTTGAGTATTCGGTCGTTGGGGCAGGTGGTAAGACACCTTTATTAGGGGTTGGCTCGACTTGGGTCCCCACTATCCCGGTTTCATCGCCAATTCCTTAACACCTTCCTCCGAATGAGTGGGGAAGTGGTGGCAAAGAACAACATGTGGCAATATCTTTGCACCACTCCAATTGGGTCTATCTCAGTTTGTGATTTGGAGGACTCTCCTGGTCCCTACATCATTCTTTGCTCATGAAGGATTTCGGATTCTTGCATTGCATTTGCTGCATTTGCAAGTCTTCTTTGGCGCAACATGGTCCGGATCCTCATCACTTTATGATAGGACGTCAAAGTGAGAGTGTGTATGATCGGTGGTGCGGTGAGAGGGCAGATCTTTGGCCTTCTCACGTGCCTCTGCGTCCTCACATTTGCTCTAGCCCGTTCGTTTTCTTTTGAATCTGCAGTATATTGATGCAATTATCCTCATCAAGGGCTTGCAAAGATCTTTGTGTCCACCTCAAGAAACACGAAGAGTTCTTCTTCCTTAGCAATGAACTCGGATTTTCAAAGCGCACTCTGGATAGGCTCGAACTTCCATTTTCTCCACTCTCATGAGACAATATTGGATGTCCGGATACAATGGAGAGTACATGATTACATCGTCTTCATCATTCTCTTGTTGGCCCTTGTTTCGGGGATTAAGGGTAGCAGACTTTTTGCTCGACATCTTGATAGCTTTCTCATTACGGTGGAGAAACAATCTTGTCAACAGGTGATTTGGTTGTCTCGGCTATTCCTTGTTCTCGGTACATTATCGTCTTACTGTTTGGGTCTTGATTGCCTCTACTGATCGTCCTCATCGGACTTGGTTGTTTCATCGATCACGTCTGGAGACTCTACTTCTCTAGCGATCTCGGGTATCTTATCCGGTGAGTGGGTGACTCGGCCGGTTTCTCATTCTCTAACGCTTGAAAATTCTTCTTCTTCTTTTTGTTTGTACCGAGAGGGATTTACGGTTCGAGATAAGGTTTCTTCGAGTCCTAGGTGGCGGGGCCGGTTACATTGTCTTCTTCTCGAGGAGTGGCCGTCTTGGCTTATCAGTTCTCATTTTCTTGATGACCGGAGAAGGTATTTGAGATTCCTTCTCTGCAAGGGGCCGCGAGGGACGGGAGACACACTGCGGGGCGGGTGACTTTGTAGGGCGGGCGGGAGCGATTTCTTTTTCTTTCTTTGCGGGGGCAACTTGATCTTCTTAGCAGTGCAGGAGCAACCCTTTTCTTTGGAGGAGAGGAGACAATGTATCTTGGTCGGTGATTCCCCTCACTCGATCGCTCTCTTAGCATAGGCTCTCTTCGTGCGCCGAGAGAGGTTTGATCGAACATCCTCTTGTTTACATGGAACGCCTTTCCATGTCAAAGAGGCACTCCTTTTTTGCCTCCATCATCCGGCCAATCACGGGCCGTATCTGGGAACCTCCAAACGTTCCATCCTCCTTGAAGGATTTGTTCCAACGTGCGCAGAGTCCTTTGTAGACAAACTCAGCCTGGGTTCACTTTTCTGTTCTTCAATGATCGTAGCCATTACGATCAACTTTGCTTTGGACAACGGTGGTCAAAGTCGCAAATTTGATATCTATGCTTTTGGCAACGATATCCAGCAATTTGTGGTAGTCCTCCCTTGACCTCTTATTATTTGTGTAGACTACTTTCTCAAAGATAGTCGGACTTGGCTACTTCCTTCCAAGCATCGGTCGGTCAACATCACTTCATTGATTTCCGACACTCCTTCCGCCGAATAGCAGCGGTGTTCGCCAAATCCTTGGCGGTAATGATGAACTCCTTTCCATGAACAGAGGACTTGATGCCCTCATCGTGAACCTCGGTGTTCACGAGAATCGCTGTGCAACCTCTTCCACATAGGTCATCGGAAACTCCAATGCGTCGAAATGGTTTCATTGAGGCGTTTCCAATTTCTCAGCAATCTTCTTCACTAGGGTGTCGTCGGACCCCTGTTTCACCATACCATCGAAATCCACAGTAGACCGAGTGTGGATTTTCTTTCCTAGCTTGACAAAGTCATGAGTGGATGCCATTTCTCAGTATTTTACCGAATGAAATTTTAGAAAATGATCTGAGGATTGAAAGGGTTTTGAGAGAAAATTTTGCTTTTGCTTTCGAGAGAGAGATGAACAGAGTTTTTGGTAAAGTCGAGAGAGAAATGGACGAAATGGTTTAAGTATGGTTCATGAAAGGGCGTGCGGGTGGTTTTGAAATGTGATCAAAATCAACGGCTTAGATCTTGCACGCCAATTTGCATTTAATGTCTCGTATTTAATGCGGCAACATTTATATCCAATCATAAGCTTGGTGTGCAACTTTGCTGTACACGTCATAATTATCTTTGACGTCATTCTTAAAAACATTCCCGCTTAGTAAAAGCATTTGCGTTTTTGTCACTTTGCTCATAAATGACTCGGCTTGTCCCTTAGCGATTTAACTCTTCTCTCCTCGCATGTAAATACTCAAATTTGTCATTGGCTCATAATGTCTTTCCGATATGGTGATTCACTTAGGCCGATTTAAGAGTTGACTCTTTTTCCTCTTTTCGTGTTTCATTTCTTTTCTTTGAGTCTTCTCGAGTGTCAACTCACTCAATTAACCCTAACTCATGCTTGAGTTCTTCAAATCTTGACTCACATAATGGTTTTGTGAATATGTGGCCTAACTCGCTTTATCGTTGAAATATATCCCAAGGTGATGTCCTTCTTTTCAACATGATCTCTTATGAAGTGATATCGATATCGATATGCTTTGTTCTTGAGTGCAACACAGGATTTTGAGTGATTGCAATTGCACTTGTGTTATCACACATGATTGGAATTTCCTTTTCTTCAACTTCATAGTCTCTCATTTCTTTGTCTCATCCATAGGACTTGGGCACAATAATTTTGCCCGCAACTATGTATTCAGCCACCGTAGAGGTGGCTATTGAATTTTGCTTTTTGCTAAACCAGAAATTAGCCTATTTCCAAGCATTTGACATGTGCACGAGGTGCTCTTTCTGTCAACTCTACATCCGTAGTCGAGTAGTCGAATAACCAATTAGCTTGAATCCACCTTCCTTTGGATACCATAAGCCAACTTCTTGGCTTCCTTTCAAATATCTTAAGATCCTATTGGCTGCAGTCATATGGCTTTCTTTTGGAGCAGATTGAAATCTTGCACATACACCTACGACAAAGGTGATGTATGGCCCGCTTTCGTAAGATAGAGCAATGATCCAATAAGTGCTCTGTATCATTTTTGATCTCTGAGGCTTGCCATCTGCATCCATGTCCATTTTGTGATGTATTCATTGGTATTTTTACAGAAGACTTCTCTTCCATACCAAATTTCTTCATTAAATCTACGGTGTATTTTGTTTGACTTATGAAGGTTCCATCCTTCAATTTGTTTCACTTGGAGTCCAAGGAAGAATGTCGACTCTCCCATCATGCTCATTTTGAATTTGCTTTGCATGAGGTTTGAAATTTATCACACAGCTCTTTGTTTGTGGATCCAAAAATGATGTCATCCACATATATTTGAACAAGCAGTATGCTCTTCCTATCTTGAATTCTGAAGAGTGTTCTATCCACTTTTCCTTTTATGAATCCATTCTCAGTCAGGAATTGTGATAATGTATCATACCATGCTCTAGGTGCCTGTTTCAATCCATATAGAGCTTTCTTGAGTTTGTATACCTTATCTCCAAGAGTCTTCTGCTCAAATCCTGGAGGTTGTTCAACATATACTTCTTCTTCCAATAAACCATTAAGGAATGCACTCTTTACATCCATTTGATATACAATAAAATTCTTGTGGGCTGCATAGGCAAGAAACATCCTTATAGCTTCCAATCTTGCTACAGGAGCAAAAGTTTCATCAAAATCTATTCCTTCTTCTTGGCAATATCCTTTGGCTACCAATCTTGCTTTGTTTCTTACCACAGAACCTTCCTCATTCATCTTGTTCCTGAATACCCATTTAGTGCCAATAACATTTTGATGGGTAGGTCTTTGAACCAGTTCCCACACTTTATTTCTTTCAAATTGATTCAGCTCTTCTTGCATAGATTGAATCCAATGTGTGTCATCCAATGCTTGTGACACATCTTTGGGCTCTATTTGTGAGATGAAGCAGGTAAACATTGCTTCTTGTTGAGTTCTGGATCTTGTTTTGACACCTTCTCTTACATCTCCAATGACTAGTTCTGGTGGATGGTCTATCAGCCATCTTACCTCAGGTTGGAGTAAGTTAGCTGGATTTAGTCGTCTTGCAGCTGTGTTGCTTTGATTAGCTCTCTCGTCATCACTTAGCTGCAAATTTTCCAGCTATTTTTGAGACTCAGTTATCTCATCTTCATCCGGGTTTATAATTCGGCTTCGAACCAAAGATAGGGACTCTTACGCATGGTTGGTTGATTGACTTATCGGTGACTCTTCAATGTCTTCTCCATTTACATTTGGCTCATCAAACACCACATGAATGGATTCCTCTGTAACCATAGTCCTCTTGTTGAGTACTCTGTAGGCTTTGCTTTCAAATTTGAGTATCCCAAGAAGATAGCTTCATCAGCCTTAACATCAAAAGCCTTTAAATTAACTTTGCCATTGTTATGGATGAAGCATTTGCATCCAAATATTCTAAAATATGCAACATTTGGCTTTCTCCCTGTCCAAACCTCATAGGAGTCTTTGTCAATTTGTCTGTTTATCATGCATCTATTTTGATTATAGCATGCCGTGTTTATTGCTTGACTAAAATCTTTTAGGTAGCCTGCTTGACTAACATGGTCCTTGCCGCTTCTTTAATAGTTCTATTCCTTCTTTCGCAACTCCATTCTCTTTGTGGAGTCCTTGCTGCGTAGATAATTCATGACCAATACCATTTTCAATACAATATCGAGTTATTATACCATTGACAAACTCGGTTCTCGTCGATCTTATTTTGATAATGGTTTGACTTTTCTCATTTTAAATTCTTTTCATCAGCTGTGGTAGTTTCTGCAGAGTTTCTTTCTTCTTACACATGAATATTGTCCATGTATATCTTGAGTAGTCATCTACTACCACCAAGGTGTATTTCTTCCCACTTATGCTAGTTGGTTCAATTGGACCAAATAGATCCATATGTAGTAGGTGCAATATTCTTGTTGAAGATGTACATGTCTTTTCTTTGAATGATGATTTGATTTGCTTTCCCATCTGGCATGCATCACATACACTTTCCTACTTGTATGCTGAGTCCGGAAGTCCTTCTACAAGACCGCACGGCAAGCTTGTTAATTGTTTTGAAATTCGGGTGACTCGAACTTCTTGTGCCCGACCCAACTTGATTGATTTGTGCTCTTTGCTAGTAGACAAGTGCTTGGTGTTGCGAGTTGACCAATCTACCACATTCATATTCTTTTGTCGCATCCTTGCAACACAACCTCATTGGATTGGTGTCCTTGATTTGGCATATACCCATGTTGAATCCAACATTATAGCCTTTGTCACAGAGTTGGCTAATACTTAGCAGATTGAATTTGAGTCCTTCAATATATGCAACATCTGTGATTTCTAATCCATTTTTCTTGATGGATCCAATGCCTCGTATTTCTCCTGGAGCTTCATTTCCTCCAAATATGACTTTTGCACCTCGACTTCCTTGAATTTTGACTGATTTTTCTTGTTTCCTGTCATGTGTCTGGAACAACCACTATCCATGTACCAGGTTCCTTGGCACTTAGCTGCTCCTTGAACCTGCAATCAAGGAAGTTAGGTTTTAGGTACCCATACTTGCCTGGGTCCTGAGGGGTTAGTATTGTAAGATGATCCAACCAACCTATAGCCAAATGATTTGACTCTAAGGGGTTGCCATCTATTAGTGCCATAATCATAATTAATTTTGGCAAATTGCTTGGGGGTTTTAGGTTCATACAACGGTCTCTTTTGTCTGTATGCTTGTGTGTGTGCTTTAGCAATTGCCTTCTTTGGGTAGTTGTGATATCTCTGAGTGTAGTGCCTAGGTGCATATGTGTGCTGATGAAAGCTCTTATACCTTTGAAATGGCCTTTGCTGAGTCTTAGGCCTTTGCCATTTGGGCTTATATTCCATTGGTCTTTGTTGATAGTTCACATTATAGGTCCATATGTGTTTCTTTTATAGAACTGGGGTTTTGGTAGCTCTGCTTTTTTTTTACTGAGTATTTCTGTTGGAGTTTCTTTGAGCTCATTTGGATTTTTCTTCTTTGTCCTCTCTCAAAGACGCTCAATCGGCTGTTTTCTTTTTCCTCTATAACCAAGGCCAATTTGCTTGTGATTGTGCTTTGGAATAAATGTGTGTGCACTATTTGGAGTTTTGGATTTTTGAGATACTTCATTACTTGAAGATCCTTTTTCCAAAATCACTTTTGGAGCTTGACATAACACAGAGGAATTAAATCCTAAGCCTGTCTTGTCTCCACATTCTCTTTGACTCATTTAGATGCCTTAGTATTTTTGAGGTCATTTTCCCTCTTTTCTATAGCAGCTATCTCTGCTATTAGTTTAGCATTTTCAGCCTTTAGACTTTCATTCTCATTAGCTATTTGACTTAGAGTACTCAGCTCCTTAGTCAGCTGTGAGTTTTGGCTCTTGAGTAGGCTGTTTTCCTCATTTAGTAGTGTGTGTGAGGATTTAATGTGTTCAAAATCTTTCATCATTTTGCCTAATGAATCATAAAGATCAGTGGGAGATGAAGTGTGTGTGTCACAGTCACTATCACTAGAATCTGAGTGTGATGAATTAGAGTGTACCTCATCTTCTTGGTCAGGTTGGTCTTGTTCCTTGGCCATCAAACAGATCAATGCTTCTTCTTGAGTCACTTGAGTAGTCAACTTCACTACTCTCTCAATCATTTGTGCCTTTTGACTTGGTTTGTCTCTCAGATCTCTCTGCAGCCAACATTGCCTTTTTCTTTTCTTGTCTTCTTTCTCTCGAAGACCTTTCTTTCTTCTTCATTCTGTATTTGTTGACTACAGGGATATGGGCAATCAATGGCATAGTGACCTGGTTGCCTGCGGTTCAACATAGATTTTCAACTTTTTGATCGCTCTTTCCATTCTTGGATTGTCACCCCTTTGATATTCAACTTTTTGATGCTCTGTTCTCTTGGTTGGCCTATCTTCCCTTGACTTGGGGGAGCCGAGTGTCTTACGGAGGATTCGCCCTTGCCTCTCTTGTAGTTCTTATTGAAGAACTTGTTAAACCTTTTAACCATCGGGCTATTTCCTCTTGGTCAATGACTTCTTTGACCTCGGCTCTCTTGCCATCCTTAACAATAACAATAGAGCGGCTATTTTGGGCACAATTGTCTCCTCCTGGTCTTTTCTTCTCGGCTCAAATTCGTAGGCTTTGAGATCCGAGAATAGCTCATGGTTGGATGTCTTGGATAGGTCCATGGAATGTCTTAGTGCCATGACCTTCATTTCCCATTCATTTGGGAGACTTCTTAGAATCTTCATACACATTTCCTTCATGTATATTCTTTTCCAAGTGTAGATAGCTCGTTGGTAATTTACGTGAACCGAGCATCCAGTTGATCTAAGGTTTCTCTGCGATCATTTTGAAATTCTCAAATTTTACAAAGAACCGATAGTTTATTTTCCTTGATTTGCTTCCGAGCCTTCACAAATCAATGTTAGCTTGTCCGATTTCTTTAGCCGTTTTGCATGATTTGATTTTATTGAACATGGATTTGTCAAGGTTTTGTAAAGAATGTCCTTGGCCACATTATCCAAGTTATATCTTTTTCTGTCATCATTTGTCCATTCACTCTTGGTTTTCAACCATGGTAGTGCTGGGAGCAACATCCTCTTCACCTTCACTGCAACTCTTTCTTACAAAATTGTGTCACTTTAAAATTTGCAGTGACCCATCCTCTATCACTATCCACATCTCATCGTGTAATCTTTGATAGATGAGCGCATACGAATTTTCAATCATCAAATTCTTCAATTGTGAACATAGGGATGCGTGTCAAATTTGCTTCCATGATAATAACTTTTCTTTGGTAAAAAAAAGTTTTTAAAGATCAAGTACTAAAACAGACTTTGAAAAATTTGGAGATCTATTTGATAACTTGTGCGGAAGGCTCAATGAACCAACCGCTCGATACCACTTGTAGGTCCCAAGGGGTGTGAGTGTAAGGTTTAGAAGGGGGTTGAATAAACCTTACCAACTTTTCAAATTAGTCCTTTTAAAAATTCGAGTTAATATTTCACACTGTGTCCTTGATGGATGGCTAAGTTAGTTAATCAAATAGAGTTAGTCACTCACAGACTCGATTGAATTTGTTGATAGAATAACTCAATTTGCTTTTGACTAAAGACTTAACTCTACTTTGTGATTTGTTTTCAACGGAAGACTTAACACCCTTGAATTTGGTTAAGTTTGTTTTAATACTTGGTTTTAGCACTTTCAGATGATTATCAATTGGATAGCAAATTTATCGTGAGATATAAAAATTAAGATGCGAGAAATTAAAGTCTTTGAAATGTAAATGACATAATAAGTTTTTATAGAGGTTCGAAGATGGGTTAATTCTTCTACTCCTCTCTTCTCCAACTCTGGAGGAATCCACTAAGTATTGATCAATATACGAGTGGTGGTTAAGTCGGATACAAGTCTTGATCACACAGTGACTTGATCATTTGGGACTCGATCGGAGATGCCTTGGTCACGCGGTGGCTTCTCGTGCGACTCGGCTTCTTCACAGGCGTTTGCCTTGCTACTACAGCCCACTTGCTCAAGCTTCTTGGATGTGATCATGAAGCCCTCCAAAAACTTGAGACTGGTTCGACCTTGAACCTTCCTACAATCCTCCGTGGAATGTAGACCCCTTGATTCTTCAAAATTTCCTCTTCAACTGATTGTGGTTATCTTTCCTTCACAGGTGAGTGTTGGATTGATTTCCTTCGTAATGTATGCTTGAGGATTGATCTAGAATGATTTGAGAATATATTAGGTTACAATTCAGATGTTTGCTTGAATGTTCGTGGTTCAGGTAACTTTCTCTCAGAGTTATTCCTCAGCCTTTTATAGTGATCTTTCAAAAATCTGCCCGTTGAAGAGATATGCTTATTTTTGAAAGTCACTTGTGGTCGTTGGCTTGTCTTGTTGCAGTCCTTGGAATTTCCATTTCCTCGTATGATTGATTCTTGACTTTTTCGAGTTCGACATGGTGCAAAAGTGCTTCCCATTGGTTTATTCCTCTTGCACGCTTCGAACGAGCACTTCAAGAAAGGCCGTATGGAGGTATTACTTGTTTAAGTAATTCTCTTGATTTACGTGCAACGGATCTCTTTCGATTGTCTTGACTTGACGCATTTTCTTAACTTCCCAGGTGACTTGAGTCGACTTCCTATCATTTGATGACTCTTTTGTCACTTCAACCTTGAGACTTGGTGTCTTGAGTTGACTTGATCGATACTTCACTCAGTGCATCTCTGTTTGCACCTTGATCGAGTTCTCGTCTTCTCTTCTTTGCCATACTCACCGCCTCTCGGTGAGTCTTCCTTCTAGTCTCCGGTTGTCTTCTTGCATGTTTAGGCATAGCTGACTTAACTCAGCTTGACCAGCCCTATCTATTACAATGCAATTTACAACAAAAATGGGGTGCCAACTTCCTATTCTAAGTTTTACATGACATTCATCAAAATCTACAAAATAATTTCCCAACAGGTACCTTATAATTTTGGGGTCCATGGGGGTTAGTCTTGAGACCTTTGGGTCTCCAAACATGTCTAGAGATATTTCTCAATTTGCAATTATTAACATAATGTCTAACTTTGCCACAATAAAAACATGTAGGAGTATTAGAATTACTAGCACGTACAAAAGTTGGACCTTGGTTGTTTTTCTTAAAAACACTTTGAAATGGCTTATAACCAAGTCCCAATTTGGAATGCTCACCTCTTTGTGCATCTAAAATTTTTGTGACTTTATATATGCTTATGTTGAAACGATGCATATCATTTTTCAAACATTCAATATCTTTTGTGAGCAATTCCTTTTCGGTTTCAAGAGAGTGAACTCTAGTAAGAGTAAGAGTATGAGCTTTGTCTAAAGATTCATAAGATGTAAATAATTTTTCTTTTTCAACCTTAAGCTCCTTATGCTCCTTTTTCAAATTCTTATATTTAACAATTAAATTTTGAAACTCAATTTGCAATTCGTCAAAATCACATTGCAAGTCATCAACTATGGAGGAAGTAGAGAAATTAGAGCGTACCTCATTATTTTCATCGTCTATGGCCATGAGACCATGTACGGTTTCTCCTTCCTCATCGGTTGTTTCGAGTAGTTCATCCCACGTTTTGACCTCCGCATTTAGAGCCTTCTTTTTCGTGAAAGGCTTCCTTTTCTTTTGCTCCTCTTCATAGAGCTTTGGGCAATTGTCAATGAAGTGCCCGGGTTTTCCGCATTTGAAGCAAGCATTATCTCTTGGTTTTCTTGATTTATTTTTGTTTACAAATTTTGCAAACTTCCGAACAAGTACGGCCGTCTCCTCATCATCATCATCATTATCATAGTATGCATTATTAGAAGAAGAAGCAAGACCTTTAGGAATAATTTGCATACCCGATTGATTTATGGATGGTTTGGAATTTTTCCTCTCCTTCAGATAGACTTCATAGATGAGTAGATTTCCAATAAGCTCGCCAAAATCGAGTGTCTCAAGATTTTGTGCCTCCGTGATTGCCGTTACTTTTTCGGACCATGTGCCGGGAAGTGCATTCAATACCTTGGGCACTTTATCTTCTTCGAAAATGACTTTACCGAGGGCCACAAGAGGATTGGCAATATTGTCAAGCCTTTCCACCATCTTGGAGATGCTTTCGCCATCATACATGTTAAAGTTTTCAAAGTCTTTAACAAGCATGGTCTTTCTTGTTTGCTTGACTTTCTTAGTCCCTTCATAAATTGTCTCCAATTTTTCCCAAACTTCATGTGCCGACCTTATGCCTCTTATGCGATTGTACTCGGTGGCGGTAAGAGAACAATGCAAAATATTTAAGGCCTTACCGTTTAGAGAGAAAGCCTTTTTGTCGTTTTCATCAAACTCTTTGAAAGGTTTAGGAGCCAAGGTGCCATCCTTCGATTTCTTTGTTGGTTGATCAACTCCTTCAATAACCACATTCCAAATGTCGAACCCGCACCCTTGTAAGAAGCACTCCATACGGTCTTTCCAAAATGCGTAGTTGTTGGCGTCGAATAGCGGTGGCTTGTTGGTGGAGGCGCCGGTGGTGAGATGAGCATCATTTGTAGCCATGGATCTTTCTTCTTTACTCGGAACGAGCTAGCCAAAGAGTTTGGATCTGATACCACTTGTAAGTCCAAGTGGCTACAATAATCTAGAGGGGGGGTGAATAGATTATCCCGGTTTTTCAGATTTTGCCCTCTTTTTTCGAAAGACTCAAGCAAAGATGAAATGCAAAGTGCGGAAAGTAAATAGAACACGTCGATTTATAGTAGTTCAACCCACCTAGGGCCTAATCTACTACCACCCCAGTATATCCGGGATGGATTTCAAAAAGAAAAAAGGATTTTATTAATTTACCAAAAATTAATACAACACCTTGAGGATTACCACAACCCTCTTTCACCACCTTGAGGATTACCACAACCCTCAAACACCTATCACCTAGATCACCCAAGTGTATTCTTACCACAAGAATACTCACAAGGATGTCTTGTGTTGAATGATGACCAAAATCAAGATTACAACTCAATAATGATTGATACAATATGAGTACAAGTGTAATCAAGAATTGAAAGCCTAGACCTCAAATTTGTGCAAGTGAAAGTGCTAAGGCTAATACAACAAGATATATGAAAGTGTTTGCTTGATTGCTCTTTGCTTGTGTAGAGTGTTGTTTCTTGTTGCTTGAATGAAGCCTCTATTTATAGGAGAGGACTTGGCTTTCATTTCCAGACATTGGCTCCTCCTTGGGGAGTGATTTGCTGCAAAAGAAACCATTTAAAATGATCAATATAGCTGTTAGAAATCAATCCCACAAAATAGGGAAAAGTCATCAAAACGCAATGATAGTTTCTTTGATAAAAGGGGTTCGACCGGTCGCAGAGAGATAAGATTGAAATTGAATTCTGCGAATTTTTACACAGGGGACCGGTCGGAGGGGGGTGCGACCGGTCGCCGTTAGCTGTGACCGGTTGGAGTTGAAGAAATTACGAAACAGAGAAGTCTGAACCAAGAGGGCTGCTCCGTGTACCGACGCTTGGGGGTCGATCGGTCGCCCTCACCGGCCGTCGGCAGTCGCCTCCCCTATTTTTCTTACGTCCCATTTTCTGTTTCAAAACTCAACTCAGTGCACGGGTTGCCCTATGGGCGGCGATTTGGTCGAACTGAAACAAATGTGTTGTCCAATTTTTTATTGAAAATAAACTTCAAAAAATACTCCGAAAAATAGTAAAAACATTTTAAGACGGTCGGAAGTATTTAGACAACATTTAGGGACATTGTTTTGGTTTAAAAACTCATTTGAATAAACTCGAATAAAATCATCAAAATCATGATAAAAACATTTATCTAACAAAATCATCCAAAACTAGGCATATTTGTTGAGTGTTCTTTTGGCAAGAACACACTTGGTTGATTCTTTAGGTGTGAAGAGTTTGGTGTTCTTCAAGATTATAAGAATAGTTTGGTGCTCTTCAAGGTGAAGTCGTAATTGTTTCGTATCAATTAATAATTTTTTTCTT
Source organism: Rehmannia glutinosa (assembly GCA_016081115.2). Taxonomy (NCBI): domain Eukaryota; kingdom Viridiplantae; phylum Streptophyta; class Magnoliopsida; order Lamiales; family Orobanchaceae; genus Rehmannia; species Rehmannia glutinosa. The sequence goes on from CM071926.1 coordinate 40,142,838, forward strand.
TTCGAAATCCACTCGGACACACCAGATGGTAGTGGAATAGGCTCTAGGTGAGCTGAATCACTTTAAATCATGGTGTTCATTCTTCTTCTATCTATCTCATTCTTGAAGAGCTTTTCACATATTCAAAAAAGAGGGCATAAATAAAAAAATCGGAAAAATCTATTTAACCCCCTCTAGATTTTCGTAGCCACTTGGACTAACAAATGGTATCAGAGCCAAACTCATTAGCAAGATCGTTAATCTTTGCGAGTAAAGAGAAAAGATCCATGACTACGAATGAAATCTATCTCACTACTAGTGCCTCAACGAATAGACCACTTCTATTCGATGCTTACAACTGTTAGAAAATTTATTTATTAGATTTTGATGATACCATGTAAAACTTAGAATAGGAAGTTGGCACCCCATTTTCCTTGTATTTTTTTTTTTTAGGAACATTTTCCTTGTATTTCTATGTTGTAATAGATAGGACTGAAAGAGCTGAGTGAGGTCAGCTATGTCGAAGAATGCAAGAAGTCAACTGAAGACTAAAGTGAAGACCCAATTGTGTGTCAGCTGAGTATGGTCAAGATGGAAGACAAAGACTCGACTGAAGGAGATCCAGCTGAGGAACAACTGTGTAAAGAATGTGGAAGTGTCAGTCAAGTCAGTAAAGAGCCAAGTCTAACAGTTGAATTGACAGTTGAGTCATTCTCATATGATTGGAGCAAACTCAAGTCAAAGGGGTAAAGGCAGCTGTCAAGTCAAGTCGACTGACATTGATCCAAGTTGCCCGGTCTTAAAGTGTTTGGCCCAGAAATATGCAAAATGAATAAACCAATGGAAAATACTGAAGCATGTGCCAGGCCGTGAAAAGCTGCAGAGTCATTTAATACGAAGAAGGGTCAACATCACAATGTTGCAGGCCAAAACAAGACAAAATAGCGAACAAGAAAGTGTCATTTGAAAATAACTTATCTCTTCAATGGGTAAATTTTCAAATGATCACTATAAAAGGCTTAGGAAGCATTTGAGAAAAGGTTACCAACTAATCTTACAAGCAATATTTAAGCAAGCAAAACCTGCAAATATTCTCAAAGCTTATCAAGAAATTCCTCAAGCCTAAAACTCGAAGGAAATCGGTCCAACACATGTTGTGAAGAAAAGAATACTTCAACCAGTTGAAGAGGAATAGTTTAAAGAACAAAAGGGGTCTACTCTCCAAGTTTGAAGGAGATGTAGTAAGGTTCAAGATCGAACCAGAATTTTCGAGCTCGTTGGAAGGTTGTGTGATCAATTCAAGGGTTTGAAAGGAGAGTAGAAAGTGCAAAGTGTTTGTCTTGTGAAGAAGGCCGAGTCGTAGTAGAAGCCAATTTGTGTGATCAAAGCTGTCTCTAGATCAAGAACCGCTTTGTAACCTCGATCATTACTTAGTGGATTCCTCCAGGAGGTGGAGAAGAGTGGATTAGAGAAATTACCCCATCCTCGAACCACTATAAAATTTGCTTGTGTCATTTACTTTTAGCACTTTATTTTCTTGCATATTATATATCTGATGATAAGTTAAATTGCAAACTCTACTGATAATAACAAGTGTTAAAAACAAGTGTTAAAAATGTGCTTAAAATTAACAAAGGTTGTTAAGTCTTTCGCTGTATAAAAACCAAATCATCTAAAAGTTAAGTGTTAACTGACGCAGCTAAGTTATACTATCAACAGCTCAATCGAGTCTGTTGAGTGGGTAACTTAGCTGAAGTAAGTCAACCTAGCGTGCCCCAAGGACTTAGCTGATTTGAGTCAACTCTGTTGAATATTTTAAAAGGACTAAAAGGTTAAAATTTGGTAAGGTTTATTCAACCCCCCCTTCTAAACCTTACACCACACCCCTTGGGACCTACAAGTGGTATCAGAGTGGTTGGTTCATTGAGCCTGCCGCACTGGTTACTGAACTAGATCTCAATCTTTTTCAAAAGGTTTAACACTTGTGTTTTCAAAGTCTTTCATTTCAAAAAGCAAAGTTATTATTATGGAAGCCAATCTAACTCGTATTCATATGTTCACTGTGGAAGAGTTTGATGACTGGAAGATTCGCATGCAGGCTCACCTATCAACTTTACACAATGAAATATGGCTTGTGATATAGGATGGGCCATTGCAAATATTCAAAGTTAACACTGATGTGAGAAGAGCACCTCAAGATGAAGGAGAGGATGCTGCAGCAGAGCCTAGACCAGCCATGGTTGAAAAACCTCGATGTGAATGGACAAATGAAGATAGAAAGAGATACAACCTGGACAATGTGTCCAATGATATTCTTCTATAAGACATTGGACAAGGCTATGTTCAATAAAATGAAGTCATGCAAATCAGCCAAAGAAATTTGGGATAAGCTAACCCTAATTTGTGAAGGATCACAACAGATTAAAGAGAATAAACTAACTGTTGCTGTTCAAAAATTTGAAAATTTTAAAATGCTTGCAGGTGAGAGTCTGGATCAACTGGATGCCAGATTCACAGAGATCACAAATGAGCTTTCAGCTCTTGGAAAAGAGTACACTCAGAAGGAGATGTGCATGAAGATTCTAAGAGCCCTCCTAGCTGAATGGGAAATGAAGGTTATGGCCCTAAGACACTCCATGGATCTCTCAAAGACATCAAATCATGAGCTATTCTCAAATCTCAAAGCTTATGAGTTTGAGCTGAGAAGAAAAGAGCAGGAGGAGACAATTGTACCCAAGACAACGCATTAATGGCGGTGAAGGGAAGAAAGTGAGCAAAGGAGACGATTGACCAGGAGGAAATTGCCCTCATGGTAAAGAGATTCAACAAGTTCTTTAATAATAACTATAAAAGGAACAAGGGAGAAACCTCCAGGAGACATTCAGCACTTTTCAAGGCAAGTGAGGACAGAACACCCAAGAGAGCTGAACATCAAAGAGCTGACTATCAGAGAGATGATAATCAGAGAGCTGAAAACCTGTGTTGGAATTGCAGACAACCAGGACACTTTCTTTGTTAAAGATAAGAAAAAGAAGAAAGTCATGTTTTTCGAGAGGCTCAGCCGAGCGACCAAGTTCAAGGAAGCAACAAACTCAGATAGTAGTGAAGCTGACTACTTGAGTGATACTCAGGAAGAGGCTTTAATCTGCCTCATGGCAAAAGAACAAGATCAGGAAGATGAGGTACAATCTAACTCATCTCATTCAGATTCAAGTGATAGTGACTATGATACACACACTGCATCACCCACAGATATTTATGATTCATTAGGCAAAATGATAAAAGATTTTGAGCACATTAAAACCTCACACACACTTTTAAATGAGGAAAACAGCCAGCTTAAAAGCCAAAACTCACAGTTGACTAAAGAGTTGAGTACTCTAAGTCACATAGCTGATGAGAACACTAAGCTGAAGGCTGAAAATGCCAAGATCTTAGCAGAGTTAGCTGCTACCGAAAAGAGAGAAATGTAAGTCCAAGCGGCTACGATAATCTAGAGGGGGGGGTGAATAGATTATCTCCATCTTTTCAATTTCGCCCTCTTTTTCAAACCGAATGCTCAAACAAAATAATGAAGGTGCGGAATGTAAACAACACACGTCAATTTAAAGAGGTTCAACCCACCTAGGGCCTAATCCTCTACCACCCCAAAGATATATCAGGGATGGATTTGAAAAGAAAAAGAATTTTATTAATTACCAAAATTAATACAAATTCAACTTACAACACCTTGAAGAGCACCACACTCTTCTTCAACACCACCTTTGGAGATTACCACAATCTCCCTTGAAGATTACCACAATCTCCAACGGCACCTTGCGAAGATTACCACAATCTTCACCCTTCAAGAGCACCACACTCTTCAACACCTCAACAAGAAGATTACCACAATCTTCTCACACCTAACACCTAGTTCACCCAAGTGTGTTCTTACCACAAGAACACTCACAAGGATATCTTGTGTTCGAATGCGACCACAAATTCAAGATTACAACTCGATAATTGATAATACAATAGAGTGCAAGTGTAATCAAGAATAGCCTAGACCTCAAAGATGTGAAAGTGATAAGCTAGGCAATTTTACAACAAGAATAATGACAATGAAAGACCAAGTGTTTGCTTGAAGTGTATCTTGTTGTGTTGTATCTCAATTGTTGTATTGGTTGCTCCAAAACTTCCTCTATTTATAGGAGATGATTGATCAAGCATAGGCTCCTCTTGGGGATTGAAAATCTACTGAGAAAAATACAATTAAAATCAAGAATATAGCTGTTAGAAATCAATCCCACAATTTAAGGAAAGTTTGTGTCAAGCGGTCAAAAATTTAAATTTGTCAAAACATAGGGCGACGGTCGCACGAAATAGACGTTGGAAAAAGTACGACAAAAAAATAACACAGGCACCGTCGCGTCTACCTCGGCGGTCGACCATCACCCCAACCGGTCCCCCTCATGGATTTTGCAAGGATTAAACGTTTGTTTGGAAACACACTTGCAGTGCCAGGTCGACCCACTGGGCGGCGACCGAGCCGGCCGATCGCGCCCGAGCGGCCGTCGGCCGCGCTTCTTTTTTCTTCCGTCTCATTTTCTTTTCGAACACATCTTGAGTACGGGTTGCCTATAGGCGACCGGTCGACCACGAGGCAGAAATATTGTCCCAATTTTGTCGAAAATAAAACTCAAGAAATACTCGAAAATTTAGTAAAAACATTTTAAACCGATCGGAAGTATTAGGACAATCATTTAGAAACAACGTTTGAGAGTAAAAAACCAATAACGTAAAATCATTAAAAGCGTTGTCCAATTTAGACTAAAATAAACTTTGAGAAAATACTCCGGAAAATATTAAAATCATTTTAAATCATTTAGGAGTATTTGGACAACCTTTAAGAACATTGTTTTGGTGATAAAATAAAATCATCAAAATTAAGATAAAAACATGTATCAAACAATCTCCCCCTTTTTGATGATTACAAACCAAAACAATTTTATCCCAAACTAAGAGAGCAATTTTAGAAATGATTTTCCGGTAAAAGCTTTTGACCGTTTGGAAGCAACCAAAATTTCCAAAAATATTAAAGCAACCAAGTAGGGAGTAAATATTTTCAAAAATAAGCTCAAGCTCCCCTATCAACAAGCATATCAAAAAATGTAAAAGCAATTATCCATAAGCTAAAAACTTAAGCTTTTACAATTTGCTCAAGAGCTTATAAGCTCCCCCTGTCACAAAACAACATTAAACAATAATATAGGTCCATCAAGCAACAAATGGACTAACAATAAATCACAACTTATGGCTTTTATGAGCCATAGCTTATAGCTTTTATGACAAGCTTTAATTAGCTTCTTTGAGCTAACGAGCCAATTTCCTGTTTCTCCCCCTTTGGAATCATCAAAAAGAATGTTAGGATGATAGAAACATCATAGAAGTATATCAAAGTGTGCCAAAGAAATGGTTTATCAACCTTTGAGCAATTTAGGCTTAAAAACCAAGGAAAATGGGAGAAATGTATCATGAAAAGTTCATACGCTCGTTTTATTTCCCAAAACATGATCTCAATGAGTATAGAAGACTTTTGGAAGCGAGAGAATCAAGTAGAAGTTGAAATTTCATAGCGACATTTTAACAAACACCTTGTGTGTGTGAAAAATAGAAGAGGTTGTATATAACCTTTGTAAATGGTTCAAGCCAAAAAAAAAAAAAAAAAAAAAAAAAATTTCATATCATTAATCAACCTCATTTCAAAGCTCAATCATATGCACCATATGCAATAAATTGTTCATCAATAAAGAAGCTCAAAGTAGATTCTCAAGGGTTCAACCCAATTGAGATAAGCTAAGAATGATCAAGGCATTACAAATGCCAAAAATTAGAGCAACCATCAAGTAATAAGTCATGCTTTCAACAATACATGTATCAAAAGTCCCAACATATTCAACTAAGCATAACAAAGCAATAAAAGAAGCACTTTTACCATCAAGCACTTCATACCAATGATCAAACAATGCTTTAGAGTATTTTTACCATCAAATACTCCATCAAAAATCATGATCATCCACAAGTCATTATCAACTTGCAATATTAACCCTTTTAAGAAAAACAAGCAAATATCATTAGTACAAATGAGTTTTACAAAAATTCATCAAAATACAAAACATCATTAATGAAAATGCTAGAAAGTAAAGGGGTGGGGTAACATCATTCTCATCCAGGAGAAGCAAGATCCGGAATAAAGTCCTTGATGAATTTCTTTAACTTGCCGATAGACTTTTGCATTTTAGAGGTCTTTTGCTCCAAAGCCTCATACCTCGTCTCATGAAAAGCCCTCATCTCATCAAATTCGGCTTGAGTATACCTCTAGGCGGTTGAGCACCGGTATTACCCTCCGGATTGCTCGGTTCGCCTTCTTCCACCAATCTTGCGGCCCGGCGTCATCAAAGATGTCATTAGGATCGGGAGACTCTTGACCTCTTCCTCTTGCCATTTTGGTTGGTCGGATGTCCATATTCTTGCGCATCGTGACTATTTGGGAGATATTGTCAATGTCGAAGTCATTTTGAAAAACTTCCGAGTTAAACTCCGACGAAGGAAGTCCCGATTGAATAAGAAGTTTACAAATCCAATTTCCCATAACCAACTTCTTATTACCTTGAGTAATGGACTCGATTAGGCATTGAATAAGTATGGCACCAAAGTTAAGTGGTTCCCTCCTAGCAATCTTATAAGTCAAAAAATAATCCATATTGCTAGGCATCTTTCCCGACTTACCACAAATGCAATATGCGACAATGACCGATAAAATGCGATGCTCAAGTGTCATTGCCAACAAAGAATACTTAGGCCATACTCCCAAATACGTCTTGACTTCTTTCATTGATACCCCCAACATTTCATCATTCCAAGTCCCGCAAGAGAAATAATCCCAACCACCTTCTCTAACATGTAAAAGCGGCAAATATCATTGGGAGTCCATCTAAAATGACGACCCTTTATAAGTGAATTAACGGCAATCGGCTTTCTATCATTATCATATTGCACCCACATATTAGCATAAAAATGTTGGATAATATCATCATCATACAACACATAAGCATGCTCCCATAAATACATCCAACCTTGCTCCTCAAAAATCCTCTAATCGTAGGATACTCATTCGCAAAAAGAACTAAAACGACACATTTTAGTCCTCGCAATAGATTTACCTTTCATCCCCGTATCCTCATAGTACCATTCGCATACTTATTGATGAAATTAATAGCATTGCGGGAATTAGGAGCTTGAGTAACAAAAGATTTTTTACCTTTCGCCCAACGGCAATTTTCGAGCGAAATTGTTCGCGAGCTCGGTGATTTGGGCCCGAGAGAGAATGGGATTTTGAACATCATCACCTTCTTGAGCCACGTTTCTTTGAGCGGCTCGAATATCCCTTTGTTCGGCTTCTTCTTGCCGATTTCTTGACGAACCCTCTCCGTCCCTTCTACGCTTGGAGATGGGATTTCGACCGTGGAATTCTTTGGAGGTGCCATATGTGAAAGATTCTTGAGAAAATAAGAAGATTAGCAACAAGAATCGTGAAAAATGATGAAGAATTGAAGATTTTGTAGAAAAGGGAAAAGAATCATTTGCTATAGGGTTTGGGGATTTTTTTTTTGTTCTGTTTCACGAACCGGAGAGAAAGTTTTAAAGTGCAAAAATTTACCAGGCGACCGGTCGAGGTGGGGTGCGACCGGTCGAGGTGCGGCGCGGCCGGCCCCCTGTTGTGACCGCCCCAGTGTTTTTCTTTCTCCCGAGTTTTCCAAAATTCGATTTTTTCACCCCAAAAGTTTTTAAAACTTTGCAAAAATATAAGTTTGGACTATATCCAACAAATATGGGTTTTGGAAAACATATAAACTATAAAATCGAGATTAATCACGTAGTGCCTTTTAAGAGAAAATATTTGCAAGATCAATTAGAGGCACTAAAGAGGTCAAAATGAAATATCTTGAAAGATATGTGCATAAGCATAAAATCGAGTTTATAAGAGTAAGAATAACACAAGTAAACGTACCTCGATAATTTATGCCTTTCTTGACAAATAATGACATAAGTGGCCATTTGTGAAAATATGTAAATCATACACAATACTTAAAACATATCTAGCACAAATTATAATGATAAAAGTGTAGGCTAAGAGATATCACATGTAAGCTCATGCCATAAAAATCCATAAAGAATGATAACACACTTTAGTCAAAAAAATGCACAAGAGTTTTAAAAAAAGATCATATAAAAAAAATTTTAAAAGCACAAGTATATATTGAAGACCTTAATTAAAAAAAATATTTGAAAACTCATTTTGCAATTAAGACACAAATAAGAGCATGCATAAAAACAAAATAAAATGCATATTTAAATAGGGAGATACGAGTTACCAATTACGCCATTTCCATGGGTTGTGCCGTTCCCATTGTTGATGATGATATCTTCCCATTTGGAAGTCACTTTGTTGATGATGACTTCCTTGATTACTCCATTTCCAAGGTTTGTTACCTTCCCATGGTTGATGGTTTCTTCTTCCTTGAAAATCATCTTGTTGATGATGTCTTTGCCATTTCCAAGGATTGTGTTCTTCCCGTTTTTGATTATACGCTCTTCTTGGAAATTTGCTTTGTTGAGAGTAGTTCCTTCTTTGATCAAATGAAACGTTCATTTGATGTTTTCTTGGTGGCATGAATTTTCTCCGATTTTTGCTTTGCCGGGTACCTAATAGTGCATTGTTTTGTGGTACCCTCATGTGTTTGGGTCCTTTAAGATTAGCTTTGAGACTTTTAGGTCTCCAACAATATTTAGAGCTATTTCTAGCCCGACAAGAATTAGCCGTATGACCCTTTTTGCCACAATAAAAACAAGTAGTAATTCTAGAAGCATAATGACCAATATGCATATTGACTTGATCCTTTTTCATATGATTAACAACATTAGGCTTATGATCAAGTCCTTTATCACAATTATGAATATCAACAATATAGGACATTTTATTGGTACTCAAGTTGGATTTTAATAAATCCTTTTTCATGCAATCAATATTCTCAACAAGAGTACTATTTTCTTTTTCAAGGTTTCTAACCTTGTCAAGTGTAGTGGTGTGAGCACATGATAGTGATTCATAAGAAGTAAATAAACTATCCTTATCATTTTTCAAAATATTGAATTCCTTTTTCAAATTTTTGTATTTAACAAGTAGACTTTGGAATTCATTTTGAAGTTCATCATAATCATTTTGCAAATCACTATAATCATTTTGAATAACAATATCATAAGAAGTAGAGGGTTTAAGACATACCTCATTATCTTCATTGATGCCCATAAAACAATGTTCAACTTCTTCATAATTGGAAGTTGTAGGAGGCTTATTCCTTAGATTTGAGCTTGTATGATCTTGAGAAGTAGATGCTTTTGTTTGACTCCTTTCATTTGCAAATACTCCATAGATGGCTTCTAATTTTTGCCATACTCCATGTGCCGACTTTATTCCTATAATATGTTCATATTCTAAATTAGTAAATGAACAATACAAAATATTTAAAGCCTTACCGTTTAAGGAGATGATTTTCTTTTCTTCATCATTGAGCTTTTTGAAGCCTTTTGAGGTGTATGGTGAATCTTTCGTCGGAATGGATTCTCCATTAATGACGGTGTTCCAAATGTCGAACCCGCAACCTTGTAGATAGCATTCCATTCTTTCTTTCCAAAAATTAAAATTCTTGGAATCAAATAGTGGTGGCTTGGTGGTGGAGGTGCCGGATAGATGAGCTTCGTTCGTAGCCGTTGATCGTTTCTCTTCACTCGCGATGTGAAACGAGCTTGCCAAAGAGTTTGGCTCTGATACCACTTGTAAGTCCAAGCGGCTACGATAATCTAGAGGGGGGGTGAATAGATTATCTCCATCTTTTCAATTTCGCCCTCTTTTTCAAACCGAATGCTCAAACAAAATAATGAAGGTGCGGAATGTAAACAACACACGTCAATTTAAAGAGGTTCAACCCACCTAGGGCCTAATCCTCTACCACCCCAGTATATCCGGGATGGATTTCGAAAAGAAAAAGAATTTTATTAATTACCAAAATTAATACAAATTCAACTTACAACACCTTGAAGAGCACCACACTCTTCTTCAACACCACCTTTGGAGATTACCACAATCTCCCTTGAAGATTACCACAATCTCCAAACGGCACCTTGCGAAGATTACCACAATCTTCACCCTTGAAGAGCACCACACTCTTCAACACCTCAACAAGAAGATTACCACAATCTTCTCACACCTAACACCTAGTTCACCCAAGTGTGTTCTTACCACAAGAACACTCACAAGGATATCTTGTGTTCGAATGACGACCACAAATTCAAGATTACAACTCGATAATTGATAATACAATAGAGTGCAAGTGTAATCAAGAATAGCCTAGACCTCAAAGATGTGAAAGTGATAAGCTAGGCAATTTTACAACAAGAATAATGACAATGAAAGACCAAGTGTTTGCTTGAAGTGTATCTTGTTGTGTTGTATCTCAATTGTTGTATTGGTTGCTCCAAAACTTCCTCTATTTATAGGAGATGATTGATCAAGCATAGGCTCCTCTTGGGGATTGAAAATCTCTGAGAAAAATACAATTAAAATCAAGAATATAGCTGTTAGAAATCAATCCCACAATTTAAGGAAAGTTTGTCTATTTGTCAAACGGTCGAAATTTGTCAAAACATAGGGCGCGACCGGGTGCCGCGAAATAGACGTTGGAAAAAGTACACAAAGCAAAATAACACAGGCGACCGGCCGACGTCTACCTCGACCGGTCGACCATCACCCCAACCGGTCCCCCTCATGGATTTTGCAAGGATTAAACGCGTTGTTTGAAAACACACTTGCAGTACCGGTCGACCCCCTGGCGACCGGTCGGCCGACCGTCGACGCCGCGGCACGGCCGACTGCTTCTTTTTTTTCTTCCGTCTCATTTTCTGTTTCTGAACACATCTTCAGGTACGGGTTGCCCTATAGGGCGACCGGTCGACCACGAGACAGAAATATTGTCCCAATTTTGTCGAAAATAAAACTCAAGAAATACTCCGAAAATTTAGTAAAAACATTTTAAACCGATCGGAAGTATTAGGACAATCATTTAGAAACAACGTTTGAGAGTAAAAAACCAATAACGTAAAATCATTAAAAGCGTTGTCCAATTTAGACTAAAATAAACTTTGAGAAAATACTCCGGAAAATATTAAAATCATTTTAAATCATTTAGGAGTATTTGGACAACCTTTAAGAACATTGTTTTGGTGATAAAATAAAATCATCAAAATTAAGATAAAAACATGTATCAAACAAGAAAAAGATCTTAAAATGTGATTGCCTCATTTACAAAAGCATCCAAATCATTGTATGAACTTATAATGAGTCAAAAAGAGTGTAGAGATAAGATAGGCATAAGATTCAATTCCTTTGTGCATAGTCAAGCTCCCAGAGTGATTTTGGAGAAAGGATCCTCAAGTAATAAGGAATCCAAAAGCCCAAAACACCATATGTTGCACCAACATCCACACCAAAACACAATCACAATCATACTGGCCTTGGATATAAGGGAAAATGAAAGAAGCCAGTAGAGTATGCTGAGAAGGACATCTGAAAAGAAATTTAGAAAAGTCTATCAGCAGACTCTCAAAAGAAAATACTCTGTAAAAGCCAAACAGAGCTACCAAAATCCCCAGAGATTTCATCAAAGAAATTCATATGATAGGAATGGTAGAAATTATCCTAACCAAACTGATTGGAATAATCATGTCAAACATCAACAAAGACCTATGGGATACAAGCCAGGGTGGCAAAGACCTCAAAATCAACAAAGATCATTCCCAAGGCAAAAGAGCTATTATCAGCACACACATGCACCCAGGCACAACACTCATAAATTCCACTATCACCCCAAGAAAGCAAATGCTCAAACACACACACATGCATACTGATAAAAGAGACAGATGTATGATCCTAAAACCCCACAAGCAATTTGCTAATGTGCATTATGATTACGGAACTGATAGATGGCAACCTCTTAGAGTCAGATCATCTGGTTATATGTTGGTTGGAGCATCTTATAGCACTAACCCCCCAGGACCCAGGCAAGTATGGGTACCTAAAATTAATTTCCTTGATTGCAGGTTCAAGGAACAACTGAGTGCCACATAACCTGGTACATGGATAGTGGCTGTTCCAGACATATGACATGAAACAAGAGAAATCTGTCAAAATTCAAGATCAAAGGTGCAAACATATTTGGAGGAAATGAAGCTCCAGGGGAAATCAAAGGCACATGATCAATAAAGAAAAATGGACTGGAGATCACAAATGTTGCATATGTTGAAGGTCTCAATTTCAATCTATTAAGCATCAGCCAACTCTGTGATAAAGGCTACAATGTGGCATTCAACATGGGAGTATGCCAGATCAAGGATGCTGAATCAAATGAGATAGTGCTGCAAGGAACAAGGCAAAAGAACATGTATGTAGTGGATTGGTGTTAAGAAATTTATTTGTTAGATTTTGATGATACCATGTAAAACTTAGACTAGGAAGTTGGCACCCCATTTTACTTGTAATTTTGTATTGTAATAGATAGGACTGAAAGAGCAGAGTGAAGTCAGCTAAGTCAAGAATGCAAGAAGCCAACTTGGACTAAAGTGAAGACTTCTTGTGTGTCGGTGAGTATAGCCATGAAGGAAGACAAGGACTCGGTGAAGGAGAGTTAGGCGAGAAGCAATTTGTGTGAAGTGTCAGTCAAGTCAATGAAAGGAGCCAAGTCTATCATTTGAAATGACAGTTGAGCCAATCTTATCATTGGAGAAGACTCAAGTCACTAGGAGTAAAGGCAACAATCAAGTTGAGATAACTAACTGACATTGATCCGTTGGAAGGAAGTCAAGAATATTACTCGATATAGTAATACGTCCAAGCTGCCAGGTCTTAAAGTGTTTGACCCAGAAACATGCAAAAGGAATAAGCAAATGGGAAACACTGCAACTTGTGTCAGAACCTATAAAGCTGTGAAGCCATTTAATACGAGGAAAGGTCAACATCACAAGTGCTGCAGACCAAGAAAAGACAAGCCAACGAAGAAGAAGTGTCATTTGAAATTGGCCTATCTCTTCAATGGACAAATTTCAAATGAGCACTATAAAAGGCTGAGGAAGCAATTGAGAAAAAGTTACCTTGCATACCTGAGAAATCGATCTTCAAGCAATATTCAAGCAAGAAATTAACCTGCAATATTCTCAAAGCTTATCAAGAAATTCCTCAAGCCTAAAACTCAAAGAAACTCGATCCAACACACGATGTGAAGGAAAGATAACTTCAAGCAGTTGAAGAGGAAACATTTGAAGAAGAGATTCAAGTTTGTTGGAGGGCTGTGTGAACAAATCCAAGAACTTTAAAGTGAGCTGAAGTAGCAAGACAACTACCTCGTGAAGAAGCTGAGTCTCAGGAGAAGCCAACTGCGTGATTAAGACTGTCTCTAGACTGTTCACTGCTTTGTAACTTGATCTGTTACTTAGTGGATTCCTCCAGGAGTTGGAGAAGAGTGGATTAGAGAAATTACCCCATCCTCGAACCACTTTAAAAATTACTTGTGTCATTTTACTTTCAGCACTTACATTCTTGCATATACTTTATATCTGTTGTTAGTTAAATCTGCTATCCAACTAATTAATAACAAGTGCTAAAACAAGTGTTAAAAACAAGCTTTAATCAATTTAAAGGGTGTTAAGTCTTCCGCTGTTAAAAACCAAATCAACTAAAGTTAAGTATTAGCTTAAGCAGCTGAGTTATACTATCAATAGCTCTACCGAGTCTGTTGAGTGAGTAACTTAGTTGAATATAACTAACTTAGCTGTCCCCCAAGGACACAACTGATTTGAGTCAACTCTGTTGAAAAATCTTAAAAAAACTAAAATCGAAAATTTGGTAAGGTTTATTCAACTCTCCCCCCTCTAAACCTTACACCACACCCCTTGGGGCCTACAAGTGGTATCAGAGCGGTTGGTTCATTGAGCCTTCATGACCGGTTCTTGAACTAGATCTCATTCTTTTTCAAAGGTTTTAACACTTGTGCTTTTCAAAGTCTTTCATTTTTAAAGCAAAGTTATTATCATGGAAGCAAATCTAACTCGTATTCCAATGTTAAATCTGACACTCGAGAGAAAAAATTTAATACTAGATCTTTGAATTAATAACACAACTTGAGATTTATCTAATCAAGAGATTTGTAAACCTTTTGAAGTTTTTTGTAAAAAATCCATTGTTCTTTTTAAATTATAATTATTTGATTTCCATGGAGATATCAAAATCTATCTATTATCATTTGATACTCGAGAGAGGGAATTGGTTAAATTAGAGAATTACAACTTATAAATCATTGCTTGAATTTAATTAATAGATTTATTCTCAAACATAAGTGTAGATTTGATGAAATCGACCTCTAGAATTAATTATCCATATAATTGTTTCTTGATATATTTTGTTGAGTATGTTTTTACTTAAGAGTACAAATATCCAATCAAATTCGATCAACTAGATAGAATCATAGAATAATACTGCGACTTCAGAGGAAAGAGTTGTCCTATCCCCTCATACGGATGCTCATGTACCTGAGGAGGAGCAAGATCCACTTACCACTATTTTGGAAGGTGGAGACGTTGATGATGATGTAATAATGTTTTCTCCTGTGTCCCAGATATTCAGCAGAGATTGAGGGACTAGACAAAGTGGAAGTTGAGTTACTCTAGACAACAATTTGAACAACCAAAGTACATCGAAGAAGAAGAAGAGCTCTTAAGCTTCCTAGGAAACATCTCTATCCAATCTGCCCTCAATGAAGACTTCTATATGGATGTCCTTCGTGACATAAAAGAGGATGAAAAGGAAAAGGCTTTGGAGAAGGCCAAGACCATTGAAAAATCAAAGATATGTATGTTCACTGGTGGTCTTGAGCATGAAATGGAATCAAGCGGCCCGGCGACTTAGAGGAGATCGACCTCTTTGTGCAAATGAGGAAGTTGAATTCCAGATCCATCAAAGAATCAAAAGCCATGCATGAACAACAAATGCAAGAGGGTCGGGAGAGTCTTCTCAACTCTATCCAAGTACTAGCCCTTTGGATGTGGCGTAGAAGATAGCTGCTGAAATTGCTGCCACCACATCCCCCGTGCACTCAGAACATGGCTCTCAGAAGTTTGGTGATGAAGCTAGGGAAGGAGATGAAGCGGGCACCCTAGCCAAGCCAACTCCTACAGAAGGTGTTGAGACACCTTCCCCCACGACTGATCACTCAGAAGGAAAAATAGACGAGTCTCAGGTGTAGAGCAACCCCACTTCTCTTAACATAGCTGGTGCACCAGCTGAGGGGGAAGCTCTCACCACCACAGCCAGGTCGGAGGATGCTGTAGGAGACCAATATTTGGAGAAAGGCGGCGAAGGTGAGAAACAAACGGAACAAGTGAAGTTGACGAAGCTCAGACGGTTGAGACTATCTCAGCTGAAACTTCATCTGCACTGAAGGCCGATGACGCTGCTGATGCAACTAAGGCAAATGATGGAATGGATACCATGGGAGTTGAGACTACTGGTCTTGAAAGTGCAATCCTAGGATTTGAGACTCCGACGGATGCCACCGAATACCCTAAGATAGATGAGTCTGCTGCAGGGAAAACTGTCCAAGACCCTTGATTTGTCCTGGATGAGCTGGACTATCAAGGCTCCAACTTCCGCTCCTCTGTGCACCTGCAAAGTCTAAACCAGAGTGTTCTCCGGCGTCGGCACTCCGATGCTAAAGTCAGGCGATGGAAGAGAGGAATATTGAACAATATTTAAAGTGTATAATTATAGAAATGAATATATGATATGAAGTCAAACCTTCTCTTGGCATAAGAATGGCCCTTTTATACATGAATTTGGGCTCTTCCTCCCTCCTAGAGAGCTCCACGTGTTCCAGCAATTGGCCCTTGATTAGTCATTTCCCTCAGTTTATGAAGTTACTCCAAGACAGGTCTCCCTTCCCTAAAGGTCACTTCTAGTAGGTCTCCCCCTGGCCATACTTACTTCTTGGCAGGCAATCCTTTGACCCACCCCCCTTTTATACCTTAAAACCTGGTTGCATTAATGACCAAGTCAGGGATTGTCCTTTTCATTAAATGCCCCTCCTCGGTCAAGCTGCCTCCCACATTTATGTCCTATCATTAGTCATAAATACCGCCGCCCACCGATCATTTCATAGTTACTCTCTCCTTTATGTCATTCTCAACCGTACCGGCCATTAAATGTAGTTGCAGGTCTCCCCACACACATGCCTCCCCATCCTTGCAGGACCTTCAGTAGTAATCTCGGTCCCAAAAGATGGTAGGTCTAATTGCTTGAGCTTTTACTTTCCTTGGTAAGATCCTACCAAAGACATACCTACCCTGAGTAGACCTGTCTCTACCTAAGTTGGGTCGGATCACCTACTCCCCCTACTCTATGTGGACTAAGACGACAAGTCTATCCACTAGAGTAGGCCTACTATTTTTCCCAAAGCCTTTTTTGGGCGGCAATTTCGAGGCGGTTTCATTTTGAATTTCAGCCGCCGTTTCGTACTTCGTGCTCATAATGGTATATCCCATCCGTCCCATCATCTTCTTATCTTTACTCCCCAACTGCTGATTACCCCTCGATCCTACGGTTGTCCTTCAATCCCTTTTCATCTTCTCCTTAATGGTTAAGATTCCAACCCCCTTTAAAAATGGGGAACTGCCCTCACCTTTCTCCCTTTCAGTTGCCTTCTCATTTCTTCCTCTTCTTCAACCACAGCTCCTTCCATGGCCAGTCGCTCAAGTAAGTCATTCTCTTCTCTTTTCTTTTTGTTTTAATATTTTTCTTCCTCTTTCTTTTATCTTCTATTTCCCCCTTCTTCCTGCCCTAGTTAAGCACATATTTCCTGCTCTAATCCTTAACCTATGGCTTCTAGTTCCCACCTTGCACACCCCAATATCCAAAACATTCTATCTGAAACCAGCCTAGAAAACCTGCGGGTTAATGCTTCCTTCATCCTTCCGTCTTTGGCTCCCTGGTCCTCAATACAAGCCCTACAATCCTCCTAGGGGATATATAACCTTTTTCGTGGAACAACTGGAGGCGGGTTTGAGGTTTCCCATGCCTGAGTTCCTGTGTTGTATTTCCAAATCATTTGGCATCCCTCTGTCCCAAATTGTCCCTAATTCCATTCGTTTGCTACTGAGTTTCTTCATGATCCTTTCTTACACGGGAGAGGTACCTACCACCCAGCTCTGGCGTGACTTTTATCATGCCAAGCCCTTGAACCCTCCTGGAGTTTTTTATTTCATTTCCCGGGGTTTGCTAGATTCATAGATGGGATTCCTAACTCCAACAAGGCTTGGAAGAAAAAGTATTTCTTTATTTCTGCCCCAGATCCTTGGTCTTTCCCCACTAAGTGGATCACGGACATGCCCCACCAGGGTCCCCCGCCCAAGCTGTCCTCCTTTTTGAAGGCTCTAGCTCGGCGCCTGAATTCTGATCCCTACCATGCGCAGTTGTTAACCGAAACTTGGTCCTTGCTTCACCATTTTCAACTCAGCCCCCTGGCCCTCCCTTTGCCATGATCTTTAGGTATTTGCTAGTACTTCTCCCTCTTTTGTGTAATCCTTATTTATTCTAATATGCTTTTGTTCCCCTTCGCAGGTCAAATGATGAATGAACGCATTCTTTGCTCGTCCGTCCGTGCTAGAAAGGTCGCCAACTGGGGAGTCGATTCACCCTGAGGGGCAAGGTCTTCCTCCATTGACAGTACCTCCTCGGGTTCAACTCCCCACTTCCTCTCGCCCCGAGCCTCCCAACCATCATTCCCAAAGCTCTTTGCCCCCTCCTGACCTCATTCGCAAGGGCAAACGGCTAGCTAATTCGGTTGTTGGTGCTTCTCGCCCCACTCGCCGAACACAGGCTACCGATTCAGGATCTTTACCGCTACTTCTCCCGAGCCACCCTCTTTGCTAGAGGTGCATGACCTGAAGGGGTGCCCTCTGGATTCAAAATTTGGTCATCCCCAGGATTCGGGGCTTCGAGTCTTCCAACTTTGAGACCCGGCTAATCCGTATGGTTGGATTGGCCTCTAAGGTACGTGCTCCTTTCTTGGTACTAACACCTTTTTATTTATGGTTCCGCCCGTTCTGCTGCCTTTCTAACCATTACTTTACCCTTTTCCTTGCTAGATGGTTCTTCATATGGGGTCTCTTGTCAAGAGCGTCAAGGGTGGCTCGATCTCAGGGCCGAACTTGAACTCCGGTCGCATAATGCTACTCTAGAGAACAACTTGGTGACCCTTAATGACCGAATAGATTCTTTGGAAATTGATCTCCATAGGACTTTGAACCAGGCTCGTGATGAAGCCAGTTGTTTTGAAGAGGAAAAGCTTAGGGTTGTCCGGGAGGCTATGGCTAAATGGAGGGTCAAGGACGAGCCGAGTGGGCCTGTGCTAAAGAACAGTTCCTCCATTCGAAGAAGTTCAAGAGGCTATTCTTTGAAGCTTCCTTCCTTATCTAGAGCATGGCCTTCAAGTCATGGCCCGTATCGCCCGGGAGAGAGGATATGAGCGCCCATTCGACATAGAGGAGGTTCTTTTGGAACTTAATGCCATAGTTGCGCCTACTAGAGGGCCAAGGCGACGTTGTCGTCCCCCTGCGGGTCGGGCTCACTCCTCAACCTCCTCTCGACCGGCTTCTCCTCTTTTTTCGCTTTCGGCCCAAACGCCGACCAACGATCTTTGCCAAGATCGTTGCTCAAGATGATGAGGAGGTCAACAATCCTGGGGGCTCGACTGTTTCGGCCGGGGGAACCGCCTAATTAAACTTTGCCTGTTTCTTTTGCCTGTATTTATGAACTTTGTTTAAGTTCTTATTTTTTCTGGGACAATTGTATGGCTCTTCGCAGCCATTTGTGTTTTTGTATCTTTATGCTTTTCAGCTACTATCCCTCCCCCCTGATTAAGTAATTTCTGACATGATTGTTTGATTAGGTTTGAACCTTGTCTTGCTTGCTTTTGAAGTGATGGGATATTTTATATTATGATCCTTATTCGTGCTTTCTCTAATTATCTTGCCCTAATTCTTTGTTAATGATCTTGCCATGACCCTTACGTGATGCTCTTTTTTGAATTTTGGTTTGTTTAGAGCTCCGACTCTCCACACCAGGAATTTTTTAAACATCAAATTATACTTAAGTCGAATACTCTTATTCGAACCTTAAGACCTGGCTTATTCAGAGCTTCAACTTTCCACACCAGGAATTTTTTAAACATCAAAAAATACTTAAGTCGAATACTCTTATTCGAACCTTAAGACCTGGCTTATTTAGAGCTTCAGCTCTCCACACCAGGAATTTTTTAAACATCAAAAAATACTTAAGTCGAATACTCTTATTCGAACCTTAAGACCTGGCTTATTTAGAGCTTCAGCTCTCCACACCAGGAATTTTTTTTAAACATCAAAAAAATACTTAAGTCGAATACTCTTATTCGAACCTTAAGACCTGGCTTATTTAGAGCTTCAGCTCTCCACAACAGGAATTGTTTTTAAGCATCAAAAAATACTTAAGTCGAATACTCTTATTCAGACCTTAAAACCTGGCTTATTTAGAGCTTCAGCTCTCCACACCTGGAATTTTTTAAACATCAAGAAATACTTAAGTCGAATACTCTTATTCGAATGTTCAGCTCGAAACTTACGACCTGGTGGGATTCCGAGCTTCAGCTCTCCCGGATCAGGGTTCAATGGTGGTAAACTTAAGTTGAACGTTCAACTCGAAACTTAAGACCTGGTGGGATTCCGAGCTTCAGCTCTCCCGAACCAGGGTTTGATGGTGGTAAACTTAAATTGAACGTTCAGCTTGAAACTTAAGACCTGGTGGAATTCCGAGCTTCAGCTCTCCCGGACCATTGTTTGATGGTGGTAAACTTAAGTTGAACGTTCAGCTTGAAACTTAAGACCTGGTGGAATTCCGAGCTTCAGCTCTCTCGGACCAGGGTTTGATGGTGGTAAACTTAAGTTGAACGTTCAGCTCGAAACATAAGACCTGGTGGAATTCGAGCTTCAGCTCTCCCGGACCAGGGTTTAATGGTGGTAAACTTAAGTTGAACGTTCACTCAAAACTTAAGACCTGGTGGGATTCCGAGCTTTAGCTCTCTCGGACCAGGGTTTAATGGTGGTAAACTTACGTTGAACGTTCAGCTCGAAACTTAAGACCTGGTGGGATTCCAAGCTTCAGCTCTCCCGGACCAGGGTTTAATGGTAGCAAACTTAAGTTGAACGTTCAGCTTGCAACTTAAGACCTGGTGGGATTCCGAGCTTCAGCTCTCTCGGACCAGGATTTAAAGGTGGTAAACTTAAGTTGAACGTTCAGCTTGAAACTTAAGACCTAGTGGGATTCCGAGCTTCAGCTCTCCCGGACCAGGGTTTAATGGTTACTGAAAATTTGAAGCATGAACTGAACAATATTAACAAAAGATACGCCTTCCTTACGATTTCAACAAGGTACAAAACGCTACGGGCTCCCAGGCCCTCATATTTTCATTCGTAAATACATTCTTAAACATGAAATTTCTTTAGATAACACACATTCCAAGGCCTAAGTACCTTATGCCCCTCCAAATCCTCCAGCTCATATGCTCCTCCTCTTATGACCTTCGCCACCCTGTAAGGTCCCTCCCAGTTGCTATCTAGCTTGTCTCTCTTCTTTAACGCGTCCGCCTGCCGCAGCACTAAATCCCCTACTTGAAAATTCTGCTTCCTGACCTGTTTATCATAAGCTGACTTCATCAAGGTTCGGTTTACTTCCATTCTCAGATTAGCCCTCTCTCTTTTCTCTTCTAATTCATCTAAAGCTTCCCTCATCAGCTCGCTATTATAAGTTTCCTCGTAATTCTGCACTCGATGTCTTTCCATTCCTATTTCTTTGGGATCACGACCACATTCCATACACCAAGCTAAAAGGTGTCTCCCCGTGGCTTTCTTGGGTGAAGCCCGACACGACCAAAGTACTGATTGTAGCTCGTCCACCCAACCTCCTCCCTGCTCTAGTCTAGCTTTTAGGCCTCTAACCAAAGTTTTGTTCGTAACTTCCACATGTCCATTGGCACGGGATGTGCCTGAGATGTGAAATGTTGCATAACCTTCATCCCTGCCAACCAACTCCTGATTCTTTTGCCCAGAAACTGTGTTCCGTTGTCCGAAACTAGATCCCTCGGCCAGCCATACCGACTCACTATAAAGTTCCAAATGAAATCCATTATGTTGTCTTCCGTGTTTTTCGCCAAGGGCTCGCCTCTACCCATTCTTGAAATAGTCCACTGCCACTACTAAACTTTCTCTGTCTTGAAGCCATGGGAAAAGGCCCTACTATATCAATGCCTCATTTCGCGAAAGGACACGGGAGCTCATCACTCCCAAAAAAACTCGGCAGGTTTATGGATAAAGGGTCAATGCTTCGACATTTCTCACAAGTTTTTACTACCCTCAAGATCTTTTTTAATCCCGGCCGGAAATAACTGCGCCTTTCTAGCCTTTTGTACCAACAACTTGCTCCCACCATGAGACCCACAAGCTCCCTCATGCAACTCCTAGAAGACATAATCTCCTCCTCTCTCGCTCGAGACATCTCAAGAACGGCGTGAGAAAGCTCTTTATACAACACCCCTCCTATTAAATAGTATCCCAATGCTCTTGCTTGGATTCTAGACGCCTTTCATTTTTCTTCAGGTAGGATAAACTTTGTCAAATAGTTGCGTATGTCATTTCTCCAATCGACCACTTCATTCATGACCAAAACATCATGTCCCAAGACGCAAGTGTTATCTGATAACACAGTAATCATTCTCGTATCGCAGTCCGCGGCCGAACTGGCTATTTTGGATAAGTGATCTGCCTTAACATTTTCCTCCCTAGGGATCTGCTCTAATTTAAACAAAGTGAACTGTTTGGCCAATTCTCCCACTATCTGCAGAAATTTTCTCATTCTCTCTTCTCTTACCTCGAAGTCTCCACTGACCTGATATGTGACCAACATCGAATCGGAGTAGGCCCTTAGGGACTTGACCCCCAGATTTACGGCCATGCGCATTCCCCTTACCAGCGCCTCGTATTCAGCTTCATTATTTGAGGCCCTGAACCCAAACCTTACTGCTACCTACAGATCTTCCCCTTTTGTGTTGGTTAGCACTATGTCAGCCCCACACCCAGTTGCCGAAGAAGTTCCTTCTACGTGCAGGAGCCACGCCCCGAGTTCGGCCTCAGGGTGCATCATCTCTTGTAAGAAATCTGCCAATGTTTGTGCTTTTACTGCCGTCCGAGGGCGATATTCCATATCGAACTCCCCCATCTCAATAGCCCACTTGATCATTCTGCCCGACGTTTCAGGCTTGTCCATTATTCGCCCTATCTGCAGGTTTGTGAGAACCACCACTTTGTGCAAAAGGAAATACATCCTAAGCTTTCTTGCAGCTAATACCAATGCCAGCCCTCCTTTCTCGACCTCGGAGTATCTCAATTCTGCTCCCTGTAGTAGCCTGCTGACATAATAAATGGGCATCTGCCTACATTGCTCTTTCCTTAACAACACCGAGCTTACCGCATTGTCTCCTACCGAAAGGTAAAGGTAAAGGTCCTCCCCTGGGACTGGTTTGGTTAGTAGGGGCAACTTGGACAAGAAGGCTTTTAACTCGCTGAAAGCTCTTTCACATTTCTCCGACCACTTGAACTTGTTCACCTTCCTCAATACCTTGAAGAATGGGAAACTTTTCTCTGCCGACTTGGAGATAAATCTACTCAGCGCTGCTATTCGACCCATGAGTTGTTGCACTTTATTGATATTAGTGGGCGAAGCCATGTCAATCACTACTTTTACTTTTTCCGAATTCATCTCTATCCCTTGCTCGGTGACCATATATCCTAAAAACGTTCCAGATCTGACCCCAAAAGAGCACTTAGCAGGATTCAGCTTCATCCCGAAATTCCTTAAAACTGTAAATGTCTCCGCCAGATCTTCCATATGCGTCGTGGCTGACCTACTTTTCACCAACATGTCGTCCACATAAACCTCCATGTTTCTACCCAACTTTTCTCTGAACATCCAATCCATTAGCCTCTGGTAAGTAGCTCTGCGTTCTTCAAGCCAAAGGGCATGACCACATAGCAATATGTGCGGATGAGGTAATGAAGCTCACCTTCTTACGGTCTTCCACTGCAAAGGCGTATACGGTGATATCCTTGATATGCATCCATCATGCTTAAGAGCTCATACCCGGCTGTCGAATCCACCAACTGATCTATCCGGGGCATGGGGTAATGGTCTTTGGGCTTTGTTAAGGTCGCGAAAATTGATGCACATCTGCGTCTTATCTCCCTTAGGTACCAGAACCGCATTAGACAGCCACTCGGGGAATTGGATCTCCCTGATATGGCCTGCCCTAAGCAGCTTATCCACCTCTTCCTGTATTACCTGCTCTGAGTCTACTTCCCCCAGGTCTTCTGCACCCCAGGCAAACACGTCGAGATTTTCCCTTAAGAAAGATGTGATTCCAACTGCTGCCCGGCCTCGGACCCCAACTACGTCCCTATCCAAGTCACTTTAGTAGGATCTCCTATCACCAGCTCTACACTCATCAACTCTTCATGTGGCTTCACGCTCATCATGTCAGGTTCCTCCTTTTCTTTCCTTTCCGTCATTTTAAGTGGGTTAGTCTCCCTTTCGCTTTCCACTTCCTTCCGTTTAGATTTCTTCTCTTCTCCCTTCCTTACTGCCTCCACATAACATTTTCTAGCCACCTGATGGTCCCCCAATACTTCCCCAACACCATATTCAATGACGAATTTTAATTTCATATGGAATGTAGAAATGACAGCTTGGAATGCATTTAACGCAGGTCTACCAATAATGACATTGTAGGTAGAGAATGAATTGACTACGAGAAAACTAACCATTCACGTCTTACGACGCGGCTACTCTCCTATGGTGACAGGTAGGATCACCTGTCTGATGGGCTCCACTACCCCCCGAAGCCGAACAGGGCTGTCTCCACAGGTTTCACCTCCATCTCCACTCCCATTCTTAGGTAGGCCTCATAGAACAACACGTTGACCGAGCTACCCGTATCTACCATGATGCGAGCTACTTCAAAATTAGCTATGGTGGCAGTAATGACCAAGGCATCATTATGCAATAGGGATACACCCCTCTGATCCTCCGCTCCAAATGAAACAACGGGCTCCCGCACCACCCCTACTTCCATGATGGGTCGGATCTCTCCTCTTGCATGCGCCTTCCGAGCTCTATTGGAATCCCTATCAGTTGGTCCTCCAGCTATCATGTTTATAGTTCCCTGCGGAGGGTGGTCCTCCTTGCCAGCTCCAGCGTTTCCCCTGCCCCTCCTTAGCTGGGGGGTGGTGATTCCTATTCGCCCCCGCATTACTAGCTTGCCCCTGATCCATCTTGACCCACCCGTCTAACCATCCCTTCTTAACCATTCTTTCAATCTCGTCCTTCAAGTGTCGGCACTCTTCCGTGGTATGCCCAAAATCATTATGGAACTCACAGAAGAACTTTGATTTAAGCCAAGAGGGCACCACGGAATAGTTCGCGGGCCATTTCAGATCTTTATTTCCAACTATTGCCATCAAAATTTGTGACCTTGAAGCCACGAGAGGGGTATAAAACCAAGGTTCACCTAATCGGGGCCCCAGCCCTGTCCTTCTCTCCTACTCCCGAAACCGCTTGGGCGCCACATCACGGTGCACCTCCACCCTTTCCTTTCTCTTGTCCCTGAGCTCTTTCTTCTTGCCTTTATGGGTTCCTCCAAATTAACGTACTTCTCAGCTCTGGACAATACGTCATCGAAATCCCTTGCTGGTCTCTTGGCTAGAGATTGAAAGAAATCTCCCTCCTTCAGTCCCTGAGTAAGTGCACTGGCCAAGATCTCCTGGTTCGCGGAGGGTACTTCCAATGCCGCTGCCGTAAACTTTTTGACATAATATCTTAGGGGCCCGCCTTCTGATTGTTTAACCCTAAAAAGTGTTAGCGATGTCTTTTGGTGTTTCCTTGAGCTAGCAAACTGATGCAGAAAAACTAAGCTAAACTCCCCAAAGGATGCAATAGAATCTGCGTGAGTTAGTGATCAACCATTTGTTGGGGGTGAGATAATGTGGTAAGAAATACTCGACACTTCACCCCATCCGAGTACCTATGCAGCAAAGCCGAATTTTCAAACCTACACAGGTGTTCCCAAGGGTTTGTCATCCCATCATATTCGTAGGTTAAAGAGCGGAAATTAGCTGGCAACTCATCTGCCATCACCGAGGCCCTAAAAGGGATTTCCCTCCTAACCACCTCCTTTCCCGATACCCTCTGCTTCAGCTCACTGAACTCCTTGAGCATTTCCTCCCACTTCTCCGCCATTCTACCTTCCCTCAAGGCCTCCTCCCCTTGCTGGATCACCCCGACGATCGAGAGGTTCTGCCAAAGGGTGACTCGGCATGTGCTCTTGTGCCCTCGCCTCCGACACCGCACTGGAAATCAAACTAGCCAACTGTCCTGTCATGAAATGCAAGGTTTTCCCTACAAATTCTTCATTCAAATTCATCCTTGGCAACCGGTCCACGTAAGACCCGGGGTCACACCAGGGGTATTAAGCAACGACCCCTCCGGTGTATCCCCTGAGATACCAGGAGTCACCTCCACCCCCTCCGGTGCCACTAGAGTTTCCTTACCCTTCGTTCCTGATCCACTCATACTCACGTCTTGAACTCAGAATTTCCCACAGACGGCGCCACTTGATCTGTCCTGGATGAGCTGGACTATCAAGGCTCCAACTTCCGTTCCTCGCTGCACCTACAAAGCCTAAACCGGAGGGTTTTCCAGCATCGGCATTCCGATGCTAAAGTCAGGCGATGGAAGAGAGGAATATTGAACAATATTTAAAGTGTATAATTATAGAAATGAATATATGATATGGAGTCAAACCTTCTCTTGGCATAAGAATGCCCATTTTATACATGAACTTGGGCTCTTCCTCCCTCCCAGAGAGCTCCACGTGTCGTCCAGCGATTGGCCCTTGATTAGTCATTTCCCTCAGTTTGCGAAGTTACTCCCTGACAGGTCTCCCTTCCCAAAGGGTCACTTCTAGGAGGTCTCCCCCTGACCATACTTACTTCTTAGCAGGCAATCATTTGACCCGCCCCCCTTTTATACCTTAAAACCCGGTTGCATTAATGACCAAGTCAGGGAATGTCCTTTACGTTAAATTACCCTCATCGGTCGAGCGGTCTCCCGCATTTATGTCCTATCATTAGTCATAAATACCGCCGCCCACCTATCATTTCATAGTTACTCTCTCCTTCATGTCATTCTCAACTATACCGGCCATTAAATGCAGTTGCAGGTCTCCCCACACACAGGCCTTCCCATCCTTGCAGGACCTTCAGTAGTAATCTCGGTCCCCAAAGATGGTAGGTCTAATTGCTTGAGTTTTTACTTTCCTTGGTAAGATCCGGCCAAAGATAGACCTGTCTTGAGTAGACCTGTCTCTACCTAAGTTGGGCCGGATCAACCCTGCTGTAGTTAAGACTGCACACATGGATGAAGAAGGCCCTCCAGCGGTTGAGACTACTGAGGGTGTCGAAAGACACAAGGAGGTTGAGACTTCCTTGGGTAAAGGAGCTGCAGATGAGCAAATTCCTCACGCAAAGACGGCTGATAAAGAAGACACAATCAGCGCTCTAAGTGATTCCTAGGAGCATATTGACACATAATTATTGGAATCCGACTACGAAGCTGAGTCCACTCCCATTGATGAATCTTCTATGGACAAAGCTGAGGATGTTCAGGACTCTCGGAGTAAAGCCAGTGACAAAACTGCTCCGATGAAATTCGTGTTTGTTGATGAACCAACCCCAATGGCTCCAACACACTCCAATGACGCTGAAGAATCAGTTGAGGAGTAGACAACTCAAAAGGAAGTTCCAAATGATACCGAGGAAGCTGTTAAGGCAGTGAGGTCGATCATCGAGCGGCTAATACTGTTTGCTCAAGCCGAAATCGCCAACCGAAAGCAGGCTAACACAACTGCTCAAGTAGAGACGCAATCAGCTCAATAGCAGGCTAACACAACTGCTCCCAATGCCGACGAAGCTAGTTCAGCTGAGGCAAGTCGAGCTGAAGATATTCTCAGGGAGAAGGGAAAGGCTCCACAAGTTGGACCTACGGGAATCCCTATCTATCCCGATGATATGTTTGAGAACATTTTCCCGTTTGAAGCCGAATTGCCACCTCTTGATGCTAAATCTGCTAGAGAACAAGCCAAGTATACTGTGCAAAAGGAACCCAGAGTTCCAGCTATTCAACAATGTTGCCTATAGGTTTTGACTTTGATGTCGTATTGCCTGAGGATGAGTCCGCTTCGACAGCCGACTTCCGGAAGGCATTTAAAGCCATTTGTGCTGAAATCGAGAAAATGGAGCATGGCTTAGCATCATTAGACCTAAGGCTGGATAACCGTGATGCTAATATAAGCGGGGACATTCATGGTGTTGTTTACGTATTTGAGAAATTTTTGCACAAACCACGGCTATGAGAAGAGAGCAAGTCACATTACTTCAAGTCATTATTTGCAGAATTATTGGTCTGGAGTGCGGATAACATTCAGTTCCAGCAGAGGCAAAAGGAATACATGGTAAGGATTGAAGAATCTCACAAGTCGGATATGGAGTTGCTCAAGCTGCAACACAAGAATGAGATTGCAAGATTGGAGACTGCCATGATTCAGCAGCTTAGTGTTCTCCAAACTGAAATGAAACTAATGGCAGTTGAGTCAAAGGCTATGCGGTCAGACTTCCGAACAGCCTACTCCAAGTCGGATGCTAAGCATGATTCAAACAATAGCCGACTTGATGTCATTTTAAGTGGAATGTTCCCTAGTCTGTCCCTATCTTTTGGTAATGATGCCAAAAAGGGGGAAAGATGAGGCTATGAGTGAATTGAAGGAAGGGCAAGGGAGTCATAATGAGGCGAAGCAAGGAGATACAACTAATGGGGAAGGAAGTTCTGCGAAAACCCCCCTTTGAAACTTATGTTTGCCAAAACTCCTCAACAAGGAGAATTAACAGCTTCACTTCTCAGCAAGCTACCGAAAGAGATGTCAGTGGAACAGAAAGCTGAGTTGGCATTTAAAGAATAAAGGAACGCCATCGAAGCTGAGTTTGAGAAGGTGGCCGAGAAGTATTCTCGCGCGTATCGAATATAAGGACAATATGATGGTCCCCAAAGAGGATTATTAAAGGATTCTCCCGTTATCAAACCCCAATTGAAATTACAATGCCCGATTCTGTATTTGAGCCCAGATCACTAGAGGAGTTTCAAACTCTAGAGGTAGAAGGCTACTTCAAGAATATGACTCTATCGCAAGCCTGGGACTTATACTGGGAGAAGGGTCTTGATGTATGTAAATCAGCTGATATGCAGCAGAGTTCCAGCAGTCACTCAGCTGGAAAAGCAAAAGCACCAGTACAGTACACTCTCGGATGAAGAGGAGCTGAGTCGGGAAGAGGAAGGGAAAGATCTGGTGGCAGTGGAAGAGGTAGAAGCTCTCAACCTCAGCCAAGACCAAAAGACATAATGTACATTGATCCACAGAAGAAAGGGATCACTTATTGGGCTGGATATGATCATCTTGCAAATTTAGAGGTAATGCGCAAGAATGCAGAAGCTATGAGAAGGCAAGAAGTTGAGAATGAAACGGTGACGCGAGAATGGGAAGAAAGGCAGCGTAGGGATGACCCTGCTGCAAGGCATGCCTATGAGAAGAAGAAGAATGTGGAAGAAGAAAGAAAGAGGAGAAGAGCAGACGAGGATAGAAGGAGAGATGAAGATGAAGAGAGATGAAGGAAGCAGCCAAGGTGTTGAAGACGACTGTAACCCCTTCATGTATTTTACTTCATTGTAAATATACAGCTGTAAGTACTCTGTAATAATGCTCTGATACTTTTGTAACTTAGCTCTGATACATGTTGTAATTCAATATATATATAAGCTTTGATACTTTTTGTAAACAGCTTTGCAAAAAACAAGAATGCTATGATCAATCAAATTGACATATTCAAAGCATACATTCTTTGTTACTGCACTGCTTGTGTTTGCTGTTTATTTTTATTTAAGTTTTGACATCATCAAAAATGGGAAAATTGTTAGGAAATTTAATTTTTAGACTTTGATGATGCCATGTAAAACTTAGAATAGGAAGTTGGCACCCTATTTTCCTTGTATTTCTATGTTGTAATAGATAGGACTGAAAGAGCTGAGTGAAGTAACCTATGTCAAAGAATGCAAGAAGTCAGTTGAAGACTAAAGTGAAGACCCAGTTGTGTGTCAGCTGAGTATCGTCAAGATGGAAGGCAAAGACTCGACTGAAGGAGATCCAGCTGAGGAACAACTGTGTAAAGAATGTGGAAGTGTCAGTCAAGTCAGTAAAGAGCCAAGTCTAACAATTGAATTGACAGTTGAATCATTCTCATATGATTGGAGCAGACTCAAGTCAAAGGGGTAAAAGCAGCAGTCAAGTCAACTGACATTGATCCATTGGAAGGAAGTCAAGGATATTACTCAATATAGTAATAAGTCCAAGATGCCCGGTCTTAAAGTTGTTGGCCCAGAAATATGCAAAAAGAATAAACCAATGGGAAACACTGAAGCATGTGGCAGGCCCTGAAAAGCTGCAGAGTCATTTAATACGAGGAAGGGTCAACATCATAATGCTACAGGCCAAGACAAGACAAACCAACGAACAAGAAAGTGTCATTTGAAAATAGCCTATCTCTTCAACGGGCAAATTTTCAAATGAGCACTATAAAAGGCTGAGGAAGCATTTGAGAAAAGGTTACCAATTAATCTTACAAGCAATATTCAAGAAAGCAAAACCTGCAAATATTCTCAAAGTTTATCAAGAAATTCCTCAAGCCTAAAACTCGAAGGAACTCGATCCAACACACGCTGTGAAAGAAAGAATACTTCAACCAGTTGAAGAGGAATAGTTTAAAGAACAAAAGGGGTCTACACTCCAAGTTTGAAGGAGTTGTAGTAAGGTTCAAGATCGAACCAGAATTTTCGAGCTCATTGGAAGGTTGTGTGATCAATTCCAAGGGTTTGAAGGGAGCTGAAGTAGCAAGGCAATTGTCTTGTGAAGAAGCTGAGTCGTAGTAGAAGCCAACTGTGTGATCAAAGCTGTCTCTAGACTGAAGAACTGCTTTGTAACCTGATCTGTTACTTAGTGGATTCCTCCAGGAGGTGGAGAAGAGTGGATTAGAGAAATTACCCCATCCTCGAACCACTATAAAATTTGCTTGTGTCATTTACTTTTAGCACTTTATTTTCTTGCATATTTTATATCTGATGATAAGTTAAATTTCAAACTCTACTGATAATAACAAGTGTTAAAAACAAGTGTTAAAAATGTGCTTAAAATAAAACAAAGGGTGTTAAGTCTTCTACTGTATAAAATCAAATCATCTAAAAGTTAAGTGTTAGCTGATGCAGCCGAGTTATACTATCAACAGCTCAGTCGAGTCTATCGAGTCGGTAACTTAGCTGAAGTAAGCCAACCTAGCTGTCCCCCAAGGACTTAGCTGATTTGAGTCAACGCTGTTGAATATTTTAAAAGGACTAAAAGGTTAAAATTTGGTAAGGTTTATTCAACCCCCCTGTAAACCTTACACCACACCCTTGGGACGTACAACAACTATGCATTTTAGAAAGACCGAATGAAATACTTCTTACAAGATTGCGGATTCTATATTTGGAACGCGGTTATGGAAGGAATAGCTCAACCAACAAAAAAATTAGAGGATGGAACTATAGCTCCCAAAAGTTTCAAAGAGTTCGATGAAAGTGATAAGAAATCTTTTTCTCTAAACGGTAAGGCTCTAAATATTTTGCATTGTTCACTTACCGCTACCGAGTACAATCGGATTAGAGGAATAAGATCTGCACATGAAGTATGGAAAAAACTCAAAACCATCTATGAAGGAACTAAGAAGGTTAAACAAGCTAGAAAAACCATGCTTGTTAAAGACTTCGAAAACTTCATAATATTCGAAGGTGAAGGGATTTCGAAAATGGTGGAAAGGCTCGACAACATCGTCAATCCTCTATTGGCGCTCGAAAAAGTCATCTCCAAAGACAACAAGGTAACCAAAGTATTGAATGGTCTTCCCGGTTCTAGGTCTGAAAAGGTGACGACTATCACGGAATCTCAAATTCTTGAAACTCTCAAGCTTGATGAGCTTATTGGAAATCTTTTCATTTATGAAGTCTATCTCAAAGAAAGAAAGAATTCCAAACCATCCACCTCTCAATCGGGTATGCAATCTACACCTAAAGTCTTGCCTCAAGTTCAAATATTATGCTAGTGATGATGATGATGAGGAGGAAACAACTGCCCTTGTATTAAAATTTGCCAAATTTGTCAATAAAAATAAGGCAAGAAAGGCAAGAGATAATTCATGCTTTAAATGCGGAAAACCCAGGCACTTTATAGCCGATTGTCCTAAGATGGCGGAGGAAGAACAAAAGAAGAAAAAGTTCTTTCCAATAAAAGAAGGTTTTGAATGCGAATGTTAAAATGTGCATGAACTTCTTGCAACATCCGATGATGAAGAGGAAACCGAACAAGGTCTCATGGCCATAGATAATAAAACAGTAGGTATGCTCTAACTCTTCCTCTTCGTCTTTAATTGATAAACTTCAAGATGATTGTGATAATTTGCAAAATGAGTTCAGAGATATGATTTGCAAATACAAAAGTTTGAAAAAGGATTTTAAAGATTTAAAATTAGAAAAAGATAAGATATTTTTTTCTTATGAATCTTTTGACAATGCTCATACTATTACACTTGCAAAAGTTAAGAGTCTTGATTCCCAAAAACAATTGCCGCAAAAAGAGATAGAAAATTTGAAAAATGATTTGCAATGTTTTAACTTGAGTACCGATAAGGTTACTAAAATTCTTGGTGCACAAAAAAAGTGAGTTGAGTTTAAAAATAGGACTTGGTTACAAACTTTTTCAAGCCAATTTCAAGAAAAGAACCAAGCTCCAACTTTTATACATGCTAGTAGTCCTAAAATGATTACTTGTTTTTATTGTCGTAAAAATAGACATCTTGCTAGCACTTGTAAAATTAGAAATAACAATAGTCATTTTTGGAGACTCAAAGGTCTCAATGCTAACTCACATGGACCCCAACACTCGAGGGCACCTAAAAATAAATTAATTGTAGGTACTTGGGACAATCACAATCAAGAAGGATTTCAAATTGCTCGTGGACAGCGGATGTTCGCGCCATATGACTGGGAAAGAACATATTTTTACCAACATCAAGCTTGAAGTAGAAGGAACGGTTTATGTTCGGGAATGGCAAAGACAAAATCCTTGGCAGTGGAGACGTTGATAATTCTTCTTTCTCTCTTAATGATATATTATTAGTAGATGGGCTTAAGTTTAATTTGATAAGCGTAAATCAACTTTGTGATTTAGATTATGATATTCTTTTCAATAAAGAAAAATGTCTTATTCTCAAAAATGATAAAACTATTTGTGAAGTAAGTAGAAAAGACAATCTTTAAAAAATTTGTCAAGTGATTTGGTTAGTAAAAATGTTTCTTATTTTGTTGCGAGCAATGATTTAACTAGCTTATGGCATAGGCGACTTGGACATTGTTCGGCAAAAATATTTTGAATCTCTATACTGCAAGTGTAAAGTGTAGCTTACAGGATAATGGCAAGCAAGGTCGTATTCCTCAGGGATTGAATACGAAACACTTAGACTATAATAACATTGTATTCTAATTTTATTGAAGCAACCGAATATCACAAGTTTTATAAAAAAATCAAAAATTAAAAATAAAAGAAATAAATTTCAAACCCCACAAGTATTTTCAACAAATACGAAAGCATAATCTCAACATGCTTCTCCAATATTAAATCCAATTAATGTTTCACGAAACCAATTCATGCGTTTTTATGGGTTCAATTCCTAAACTAGTTATTCCCGCTCCCGGATGGCACATAAACAGTGGATTAATAATAATTGAGGTCTCCCAATACATCACAACTATTATTAACTCTCAACAGATCTTTGAATTGAAATACTCCCCACAAACAGAAGTAGTCTCCCAATACATTACCATGTTTATGTTTGAATTCGATTTTCGTCTTGCTAGAACTCACCTCCTGGATTATGGACTAACAAGTATGACATGCAAATTATTGATCGGATAATCAAAAATTAAGAATAAGAACTCGAATTCATAAAATAGAACACATGAATCAATTAAGAAAATAATTAATCAAGATTGAACATGAATCCACAGTTTTGTTTATGCCCTAGGATCTGAAAGATTAGCCAAACATTGATAAAAAATTCATAAACAAACATGAAATTAACATTGTGACATCGTTTAAGTACAGACAAGAGATCTAAACTAAGAAACAAAACCTCTTCTTGTCAGGATGGAACCTCCTTCCAAGCCTTCAAAGCTCTTGTGTTTCCAAAGATGTGAAAGGCCTTGTGGTATTCTTCATAACCTAGATGTCCTCTCTCAAAAGACCTTTGATCTGTGTAATCCTATGTATTTTGGTGTGTTGTATGTTGTATGAATGAATAAATTTTCGTGCAGCCCTTGGTCCCTTTATATAGGTGCTTGGAGAGATCACTTGTAGAGTTCTGGTAGGAAAACGACACAAAAATCGCAAGACGAGCTCGACGGGCCGTGTGGTTTCACGGCCACACCACACGGTCATGTGGTTCTACATGACCAGACCGTGCGGCTTGGTTTTGCCCCTGTTTTCTCCCAAACACTTCACACGGATATATAGCTTCACACGGACAGGTCACGGGGTCGCGTGATACCATATGGTCCGACCTTGTGACTGGTTTTAGTCCGTTTTCTTCGTCTTTTTAATCTTCTCATTGCACTTGTCAATCTTATCCGGGCCTTCCCATCGATATATTTTCATTTAAGCTGTTTTCGTAAAAAGTTACATGAATACGCAGATCATGCCTTTTCTAACGAAACCAAGTAAATCACACTAAATATGCGTGCAAATGCATCAATAATGTATCAAAATAAGCCCTTAAATGCACGTATATTTTACATGTATCAGACATGTTGGATACAAAAGTTTACAAATCATTTGCAAAAATCAACATGTCAAAGAACTACCCAAATTGAATTTTGAAAACCTTGGCTTATGCGACACTTATCAAAAGAACAAATTAGTTAAAAGTAGTTTTAAGCCCAAAATAAAATTTCCACAACCAAGCCTGTACAATTTCTTCATCTAGATTTGTACGGTGATATTGATACGGCTAGTCTAAGTGGAAAACATCACGCTTACTTGGGCTATTTTTTCTTGCAAATAAAAGTGATGCGCTAATGAGTTTGCTAAGTTGTAAAGATTTATAGAGAATGAAAAAGAAGATACTATTAAATCTACAAGGAGTGATCGAGGAGGTGAATTTGATGGTGAATTTAGAGTCTTATGTGAAACCAAGGGATATGCACATAATTTTTCGGCTCCGAGAACTCCTTAAAAAAATGGTGTAGCCGAAAGGAAAAACCGTACTTTATAAGAAATGTATTGGTCTATGCTCAATGAGTTTTCTCTTCCAAAATATTTTTGGGCCGAAGCCGTAAACACCGCTTACTATGTTATAAATCGAGTATATCTTCGTCCAAAGTTGAATAAAACTCCATATGAGCTTTGGAAAGAAGAACACCAAATATTAGTTATTTCAAAATATTTGGTTGCAAGTGTTTTATCTTGAACACCAATGGTCAATTGCACAAACTAGATCCTAAGGCCAATGAAGGAATACTTATGGGGTACTCGACTAAGAGCAATGCATAGCGGGTATATAATAAGACAAGCTTGGTGGTTGAAGAATCTATTCACGTCAAATTCAATGAAGCTTCCGGTGTTGAAAGATTCCAAATGCTGATAGTGATGAAGAAGATGAAGTTGGACCAGTTGTTTCAGACTATACTCAAAATGATCAACCTTCTACTTCAAATGTTCAACAAGAAGACAAGGGTGATATATCGGATATTCCCGTGGATCTAAAATTCAAAGAAGATCATCCAAAACATCTTATAATTGGGAATCCACCTAACAAGGTAGTGACAAGAAGAAAATTTGCCGAAAAAGCTCTTATATCTCAAAAAGAACCAAAGAATACTAAGGAAGCCATTGAAGATGAAGATTGATTTCTAAAGATGCTAGAAGAGCTAAATAAATTTGAAATAAATGATGTTTGGAAATGTGCCTTGTCCTCCATGTCACACTATCATCGGAAAATGGGTATATCGGAACAAACTTGACGATCAACGCAATATCATTCGAAATAAAGCAAGGTTAGTATCTCAAGGTTATTTGTCAAGATAAAGGTATTGATTATGATGAAACTTTTGCCAAGGCTATTCGTATTTTACTTGCTTATTCATGTTTGAAAAATTTTAAACTGTGCCAAATGGATGCTAAATCCGCTTTTCTAAATGGTTTTATTCAAGAAGAAGTCTATGTTAAACAACCCCCGGGGTTTGAAAAACTTTCTAGACCAAATGATATTTATAAACTCAAAAAGGCTTTATATGGTCTCAAACAAGTACCCCGAACATGGTATGATTGACTAAGTTCTTTTATTTTAGAAAATGGTTTTACAAAAAGTAAAGCTGATACTACTCTCTTTGTTTTTGAAAAAGGCCAAGATAGCCTCTTAGTTCAAATTTATGTTGATGATATCATTTTTGGTGCTACTAATGAATCTTTGTGCAAGAATTTTCTAAGTTAATGCAAGGTGAATTTGAGATAAGTATGATGAGAGAACTCAATTTCTTCCTTGGACTCCAAATAAAACAAAGTCAAGAATATATTTATATATCACAATCAATATATACTAAAGAACTTCTAAAGAAGTTTGGGATTGAAGAAGGAAGAACCATTGCAACTCCAATGGCAATGTTAGAGAATTTTCTAACCGCAAGTCTACGGTGTCAAGTTTTAATATAGAGAAGTAAGGTTGTCGAATCCACAGTGAATAATTATCAAATTATCGCTAAGTACTATATTATAGTAGTCTAACTTTATTTAGAAATTCAATAATTGATGGAGTTGATTATACTAAAAATATTACAAGTAAATTAAGACTATGAAAATATCAATGAATTTATCCAAATGATTAAATGAATTCTAGAGGTATGATGAATCTAGTTATCCTTTATGTTGTCAATATGGTTTATCAATCATCAATTATCAATTTATAAGTCAAGATTTCTACAATAATCATTCCCTTTCTCAAGTGCCAATGATTTTAGATTCAATTGGGAAATCAATATCTCTATAAAAATCACCAATCAAAATCTCAATAAAAGCTATGAATCTTGATAAATGACTTCAAAGGATTCACAAATCTCTCAATTCTATGAAATCCTAGGTTATGCTATTCCAAGGTCATGTATTCAATTACCTCTCTCAAGTGTCAAATCAAATACACCAAACAATCTAAATTATTGATCAAGTAATTTAGAAGCAATAGATCCAAATAGCACAAATAAATTGATAGATCTAGATTGACAAACCACAATCTCAAAACATAAGTTCAAACATAGATTACATCAATCCTCTAGAATTATAGTGTTTAGCTCATGATTGAAGAAAATGAATCCAAGAAAATACAACAATACATCTTACAAGATATGAAGAAAGCAATAAAATAAGAACAAGAGTTGAGGGATCTTCTATTTCTAGATGATAGAAGCCTCCAATCTTCTTCTCCAAATTCTTCTCAAAATGCTCAAATTCTTCTTCCTTGTCTTGTAGCTGTTTTATTGCCTTCCCAAGGGTTCCAAGATGCCCTCATTTCAAGCCCCAAGGATGGTATTTATAGTACACAAAAGTCCAAGAAGGGGGTAGGTGAACATAGGATTTTTCGCCCCCCTGGGCGCCATGCATGGGCTGCGCGCCCATCAATCTCGTCCCAGTTATCGCACGGCCACTGCGGCGCCCGCCAACCCATCGCTCAAGTATCGCACGGCGCGCGCAAGGGGCGCGCCGCGCATGGGCGCCATCAATCTCGCCCCAAATATCGCACGGCGCCGCGGCGCTATCAACATCTGTCGAACACAAACCGCTGGCGCGCAATGGGCGTTGGCGGGGCGCTAAGCGCTGCGCATGCACAACCCACAAGCCGGGCCGGCGTTCCGCCGCCACATTTCTTCTGTCGCTGGGCGCAGGCCAGCGGCGCGCCCGCCCCGTCTTGGCCAAAATGCGATTTTTCCTTGTTTATACGCGATTTCTTCTTTCTTCAAGCCTGTTTTTCACCGTTTTCTTCATCTCTCGGCTACCAAATCCGTATTGACTCTACATCGACACTATTTGAAATAAATAAGACTCTAACGACTCTAAAAACACCCAAAATAAAACCAAATTCTAATCTAAAATATCAAATAAGTTGGTAAAATACCAACTTAACAAATACCCCCAAACTTAAGCTATTGTTTGTCCTCAAACAATTATAACTCCAAAATGAAAGACAAACAATACAACAACACAAGCAACTACAAAACTCCATAAACCAATAAAATTTGTCTAAAACTCATTTCACTATCAATCAAGCATGCATTTTAACATTGTGATCAAAAGTGTTGAATATTCATGAAAATTCCGTTTACATTATTCAAATTGATTTACGCAATCAAACGTTATCAAGATGATCCACTTCTAAGTATCAAAAGATAATGACTACCGGATTCCATAGGCTTGTTATTCCCACTAATCTCCACTAATGTAGGCTAATATAACACATGGATCAATAGGGCTTCCAAAGCTTGTAATGTGGCTTAGGGTCGGGTAGGAAAATTTAGGATTAAGTGGCTCAATTCACCCAAACACACAATTACCTCTTCAAATCACCAATTGCCAAACAAAATGGC
The DNA here is from genome assembly GCA_016081115.2 of Rehmannia glutinosa. NCBI lineage: Eukaryota > Viridiplantae > Streptophyta > Magnoliopsida > Lamiales > Orobanchaceae > Rehmannia > Rehmannia glutinosa. The sequence goes on from CM071926.1 coordinate 40,180,912, forward strand.
TACCTTCACTTTTGTTGAATTTTCAATTATTCTCCTTTACGAGCCTCTATTTTCAACATTTTTTTTTTTTCGAGACCCCCAAACTTGGTCTTTTGCATATTTTAACACATGGGGTTTCATTATTTCTTTTTCTCGGCAACTTCATGCGAATGAACATCTACCTTACTTATTACATCCTCCTCAACCTTCAATCATTTTGTGTGTATGAGTGATGGGTAATTAGGATTTTCACATGTAAGCTCAAGGTAAAAACAATTGGTTGCCAAAGAACATGTTTAATAGGCTCAAAAGGGGACACTAGTGAAATTATATCGTACAAAGGTAGTCATTTTGGCTCTAGCTTTTATTCAAAGATGGCCTAAATCATTATCTTATGTTATTTCACCTAGGATTTTGCCTCAATTAGTGATCAAACAAGTTCTAGAATCCGGTGGGATCATACAAGCAACACTCGACTTCATTAATCATTTTCAAATAAGTTAACAGAATTATGCATGAATATGAAATCAATGAAGCAAAATATAGATCACCACTTAAAAGCATGCTTTCGTGACAGTTCAACTCGCAATCAACAAATCTACTTAGTCATGTAGTTCTATAGTTCAACAAACTACCCGACTCGACTCAACTCGATTTTTTTTTTTTTTTTTTTTTTTTTTGACACGACTCTGACACGACTCAAAAGACACAAATACAGATTACACCCCCCCAAACTTAAATTGAACATTGTCCTCAATGGAGAGTGAAAACTTTCCGATAAATGGAGCGCCTAGGACTCCTCATCGGAGTCGTGTGGTGAAAAATGAGCAATAGGGCCCGGTGGTGGTGGTATTGGGAACTGGAATTGCGGGTGTGTCTGGCTATATATCTGGGCAAGTACTCGGTTGTGCTCATTCTCATATTCTTCTCGTGCCGCTCTGTGGCGTTGCTCCGCTACAAAAGCCATTCTCAATTCTCGCTTCGCGAACTAGTGCGTCTCAAGAGGCTGTTATGTGAGCGTCTAGAACAAGAACGTCTTGCCGCCGAACCGGATGGAACGTCAATATTCTACGTGGTTGGGCATGAGTATCGGCTCAATAGTGGTAGAGCAAATTCGGGATGAAGAATATATCCGCACCGCCGGATTAGGCACACCGCCCGCCCACTCGTCATAAGCAATAGTAGCTGAATCTATGGGTCCCTTTGGATTTTCCAATGGCTCGGAGTTATCCCATGTAACACCCTTCTCTTTACATAACCCACAAATTAAACTTGGTAAGATTAGTCCCCCTGTTTTGGGTTGTAGCATTTTGTTATGAAGGGACGTTGCAATAATTACCGCTGGGTCGAATTGTATGTCAGTAACTATGGCATATAGAAGATGAGCTCGTTCCTTAGTTACATCACTAACATGCTTGGTTGGTATCAAGTTGTTGCATATGAAGTGGTACCAAGCTCGCCCATATCGACTAAGACTCGTTTTGGAAAAGCGTAGCACCTCCCACAACTTTTATATGACGTACCACGATTCCAGGCCGGCATAAGGTATTACAAATCTCCTCCATACTCGGTGGTTGCGAGATAAATTCAACGTACGGTGAGTGATCCACCTCCAGGGAGTCCATAATATTCTCTTATCGCTCTTTGAATGAGTGTATACCTTGTTTACTCCACGCACGAAAACCCTCGAGTTATAGCCATTTTTGGTCTTTGCATTTGCATAAAACTCTTTGACTATATTCGGTGCGAATGGTCTAGGTTGTGCACAAAGTTTTCCCATTGCTTCGATGTATCATTTGTGCAAGTTCACCATCATTTGGCCCCGGTTGTAACCCCGTTCAGCGGTTATGCTCTTTGTGCTTAATTTCTCATAAAAAGATTTTGTGCCTCTAAGCTTACGAAACGACTAGTATCATATTCCTCGGAGGTACTCGCCACCTTTTTGCCCTTGCTTGCATTCTTTGTTCTTGGCATTGTGATTGATTTGAAAATCACACGAAAAATGACACAAGCAACATAGCACATAGGACGCACAATACGAGTTAGTGGTTAGAATTTTGCAACAACTCAAGAATTATGCATCTTTGTCATCAATTCATGATCAAATAACCTTTAGTACACAATGATGACAAGAATCAAATGCCTAGGTGTAATATTTTTCATTGGTGCATTTTAACAAACACCTTGTAGGCATATATGCAAAGAAGAGATGTTCACCAAATTTGAAATTCAATTCATGCCCATTTTTCAACACCAATCAATTCAAGCACAATATTATTCATATATCATCACAATTTATCAAGAATTTATCAAGAATTTGAAATTATAATGATAATGAAAATTCCCACATTTTTAACCTAAGCTTGAAAATTTGAAGAAAATTGGTGTACAATTGAAGCTCACTTACCCAATTGATGAAGAAGATGAAGATGATGATTAAGTTGCTCAAATGCCCACTTGAATGGTGTATAAGTGAAAACAAGGTGGGATTTTTGTAGAAGGGATCAAGATAGGCGTGTGTGTGTGTTTTGTTTGTAAGGGAAAAAAATGAGGCTAACTCACCCTTTAATCGCCTTGCGCCCGGCAAACCATCGGGCGCCCGCACACTTCGTTCCCAAGAAACCTTTTTGCGGCTGCGCTCCGCACACGTTCCCGCAAACCATCTGAGCTGCTGGCGGGGCCGCGGCCATGCGGCTACCGCACACTTCGATTTTTTCCAGCTTGTCTCTATTTTTTATTTTTTTTTTTTTTTTTTTATTTCAATTTAATCAAAAATTCAAAATCACACACAAATTAATTTACACAAAAATCACACCAAAATTCAAATAAATACACACCAAACTAAAAGAAAATAAAATCACACAAAATTCGATCACACGAAAATCACTTGGGTTGCCTCCCAAGAAGCGCTAAATTTATAGTCGTTAGCAGGACTCAACTATTCGGACTCAAGAAATTTCATCACCAAGTGGAAGATTTAAAACCTTCCTTGCTTCGTTCCCAAAATAATGTTTCAATCTTTGTCCGTTTACTTGGAACAATTCCCATCGTTCCTCTTAACTCGACGGCACCATATGGAAACACACGTTCAACCACAAACGGTCCGACCATCGTGATTTGAGTTTACCTGGAAAGAGTTTCAATCGAGAGTTGAACAATAACACTTGTTGGTAGGGTAAGAATTCACGTCGCAAAATCATTTGATCATGCCATTTTTTCGTTTTTTCCTTATACATTTTGGCATTTTCATATGATTCTTGTGAAATTCTTCCATTTCGTTTAATTGAAGTAATCGGTTTTCACCGGCCTCTTTCAAGTTAAAATTCAATTTCTTAATTGCCCAATAAGCTCGATGCTCAAGTTCAACGGCAAATGACACGCTTTACCAAACACCAATCGATACGGTGACATACCAATGGGTGTTTTATAAGCGTGCGATAAGCCCACAAAGCATCATCAAGCTTTTGTGCCCAATCCTTTCGATTAAAACTCACCGTTTTTCAAGAATTTGTTTCATTTCACGATTGGAAATTTCGGCTTGACCATTAGATTGAGGATGGTAACCAAGCGCAATCTTATGGCGCACACCAAATTTAGCAAGAAGGTTGTTAAATAATTTATTACAAAAATGCGTACCTTCATCACTTACAATAGCTCGAGGAGTACCGAACCGAGTAAAAATATGCTTGTGCAAGAATTTGAGTACTACCTTAGCATCATTCGTTGGTGTAGCAATCGCCTCAACCCACTTGGAGACATAATCAACCGCAAGCAAAATGTACAAATTTCCATAGGACGCGGGAAATGGTCCCATAAAGTCAATACCCCATACATCAAACAATTCCACCTCCATTATGTTTGTCAAAGGAAGCTCATGACGCCGTGAAATATTACCAACCCTTTGGCATCGATCACAAGTTTTCACAAAGGCATAACAATCCTTGAATAATGTTGGCCAATAAAAACCAGATTGTAGTACCTTTGCAGCGGTTCGGGTTGGCCCGAAATGTCCCCCATAAGATGATGAATGACAATGTTGAAGAATCTCTCCAATTTCTTCCTTAGGAACACAACGGCGAATGATAGAATCCGCGCATCTCTTGAACAAGAATAACGGATCATCCCACAAATAAGACTTAACATCATGTAAGAATTTTTTCTTTTGGTGTGAAGTCAAGTCCGGTGGCAAAACTCCTCCCGCGAGGTAATTAACAAAATCTGCGTACCAAGGTAATGATGTCTCGGCACGCATAATTTGTTCATCAGGAAATGATTCTTTTATTGGACTCTCAATCACCTCGTAAGGTTGCTCAAGGCGGGATAGATGATCGGCAACCCCATTCTCGCTTCCTTTTTTTTATCTCGAATCTCAATATCAAATTCTTGCAAGAGCAAAATCCATCGAATTAATCGAGGTTTTGCATCCTTTTTGGAGAAAAGATATCGGATTGCCGCATGATCCGTATAAACAATCACCTTTGTACCCACCAAGTATGCTCGGAATTTATCAAATGCAAAAACTACCGCCAACATCTCTTTTTCTGTGGTGGTGTAGTTTTGTTGGGCGTTGTCCATGGTCCTACTTGCGTAGTAAATAGCTTTAAAAATTCTGTCTCGCCTTTGACCAAGAACGGCACCCACTGCATAATCACTTGCATCGCACATGAGCTCAAATGGTTGAGTCCAATCCGGCACTATCATAATCGGAGCTGAAATGAGTGCCTTTTTTATCTGTTCAAATGCCTTCAAACACAACTCATCAAAGCAAAAGATAGCATCTTTTTCAAGGATATTACAAAGTGGTTTAACAATTTTTGAAAAATCTTTTATGAATCTCCTATAAAATCCTGCATGCCCTAAAAAGCTTCTTATGCCTTTCACATTTGAAGGTGGGGGTAGTTTTTCAATAGCCACAACCTTCGCCTGTCAACTTCCTAAACTGTACAAGAAATACGATGTCCAAGTACAATCCCTTCTTTGACCATAAAGTGACATTTTTCCCAATTAAGCACAAGATTAGTTTCCTCACAACGTTGCAAAACCATAGATAAGTTATGCAAACAATGGTCAAAAGAAGTACCAAAAAGCAGAAAAATCGTCCATAAAAATTTCCATGATTTCCTCAACCATACCATGAAAAATCGCCATCATACACCTCACGAAAAGTAGCGGTGCATTACATAATCCAAATGGCATCTGCGAAATGCAAAAGTACCATATGGACATGTAAAAGTAGTCTTTTCTTGATCTTGGGGGCAATGGCGATTTGATTGTATCTGAATAGCCATCAAGAAAACAATAATATTCTTAACTCCGCCAACCCTTTGTCCAACATTTGATCAATAAAGGGGAGGGAAAATGATCCTTACGAGTAGCTTTATTCAATTTTCTATAGTCAATACATACTCGCCATCCTGTGACAGTTCGTGTAGAAATTAATTCATTGTTATCATTTTTCACAACTGTCATACCTCCCTTTTTAGGGACAACTGTCTTAGGACTCACCCATGAACTATCGAAATGGCATAAATTATACCGCCTTTAGCCACTTTAAAACCTCATTTCTCACGACTTCTTTCATTGTGGGATTAAGTCGTCTTTGGTGTTCAATAGATGGTTTATAAGATTCTTCCATTAAAATTTTGTGCATTACAATGGAAGGACTTATACCTTTCAAATCAGAAATATACCAACCTAAGGCCGACTTATGTTCACGAAGCACACGCAACAACTTATCCAATTCGGATGAAGATAATGAAGCGAAACAATTAACGGGTAAGTTTTATCTTTTCCCAAAAATGCATATTGAAGATGTTAGGAAGTTCCTTTAGTTCTAAAGTACCTTTCGGAATATTTTCAATATTGGCATTTTCTAATGCTTCCTTTTGTTTTTCTTTTACAATTTCTTTAGCCTCAAGGGAAAGAATAAACTCAAGCAAATCAATATCATCACTATCTTCCTCATCACATTTCATTATTGAATTAATCAAACAATGTTCTAACGGATCTTTTAAATCTTGTTTTATAACTTCCGTTTGATCACATTGTTGATTTTATCAATAAAATGACATGTGTGAGGTTCCTCTTGAAATTTCATTGCTTTATAAATGTTAAATAGTACCTCATCATCATTTACCCGTAATGTTAACTCTCCTCGTTGCACGTCAATTAAAGCTCGTCCCGTTCTAGAAAAGGTCTCCCAAGAATCAATGGCATTTCATGATCTTCCTCCATATCCAACACCACAAAGTCGCCGGAAATATGAATTTATCCACTTTGATCAACACATCTTCAATCACTCCTCTTGGATAGGTGAGTGATCTATCGGCTAATTGCAATGTGATGGTGGATGGCGTTATTTCTCCAAGGCCCAGTTTCCTGAAAACAGATAACGGCATAAGATTAATGCTAGCACCTAAATCACAAAGAGCTTTATTAAAATAAGAATCACCAATAGTGCAAGGGATAGTGAAACTCCCGGATCTCTTAATTTTGTGGTAGCTTTCTTTATAAAATGGCGCTACACTCTTCCGTGAGATTAACCGTCTCATATGCTTCCAACCTTCTCTTTCTCGACATCACATCCTTCATGAATTTTGCATAGTTTGGCATTTGCTCGAGTGCATCGGCAAAAGGGATGTTGATGTGAATTTTCTTGAATATTTCCAAAAACTTGGAAAATTGAGCATCCAACTTTTTCTTCTGAAATCTCTGTGGAAAAGGAAGAGCATTTGGTAACACATTATCAGAATTGGAAATTGGTTTTACCTCAATTTTTGCCTTTTCTGATTGCTTATCAATGCCCTCTTCATTTTGGAGTGTTTCAGAGCTTGCTTCTGGTTCTTTGGTGGCATGAGCGGGCATCTTTGGTTCATCATATTCCGTCCCACTTCTCAACTTAATGGCCTTGCAATGTTCCCGTGGGTTCACCTCGGTGTTACTTGGAAACGTATCAACTTTCTGTTGTGAATTAATAGTCGTGGCCAATTGACCCACATGTGTCCCCAAAGATTTGAGATGACTTTCAATTGTTGTAACCCTTGAACCCAAATTTTCTATGTTAGAATCGGCTTTGTTCATCCTTGCTCTTGATTCTACAAGGAATGAACTAAGTAATTCCTCCAAAGATGGCTTTTGTTCTCCCACATGTGTGCTCGTACTTGCTTGATTCTGATATCCCGGAGGTGGTTGCAACACATTTCTCGTATTCTATACGAGAAGTTTTCATGATTGCGAAGTCCGGATGATAATGTGTCGGCAATTGATTCCTCTATTGTTGAAACCCGATTATTCACATAATTCGCTTGTTCCGTATCGGATTCACAATTTCTTGACTTATCTCCATGACGGCCTCGATTGTTGTTTTCCACTGGACTTAGTGTAGCAATTTGCTTTGACAAGGCGGAAATTTGAGAGGCCAATGCGGACATAGTATCAAGTTCAAGAACACCGACAACTTTTCTTGGCGTAGATCTTTCAGATGGCCATTGATAACTATTGGCAGCCATTTCTTCGAGTAAAAGCATGGCTTCACTTGGAGTTTTAGCCATCAATGTACCTCCTGCCTGCAAAGATCTATAATAGTTCTTGAATGCCCATTCATACCATTGTAGAAATATTGAACCTTTTGCCAATCTGCGTACCGTGTTGTGGACACCTCCTCAATAATTCTTTGAATCGCTCCCAAGCTTCGTAGAGTGGCTCAAAGTCGAGTTGATGAAATTGAGCAATCTCACTTTTCAGTTGAAGTGTCTTACTAGGTGGAAAGAATTTTGCCATGAATTTTTCAGTGAGATCATTCCAACTAGTGATACTTCCGGTGGAAAAGTTTGAAGCCATTGTCTAGCTTTATCACGAAGTGAAAATGGAAATAATCTCAACCGAATAGCTTCATCGGGACCCCATTCATTTTGATAGTATCACATATCTCAAGAAAAATAGCCAAATGAGCATTTGGGTCATCATCTACTGCACTTCCCCAAACCGATTTTGTTGCACCATGTTTATTAAGGCGGCTTCAATTCAAAATTATTCGCATTGATAGGTTGGCGAACAATGCCCGAATAATTTTGATTTGTGGTTGGTCGAAAATAGTCCCGAATGGCCCTTTCGGTGGTGCAACAATAGGTATGCGGTCTTCATCATCACCGATTCTGCCATTTTTGTGAATTCGATTCTTCGTGCGGCTCTAATCTTTCGAAGCGTTCTTTCAATTTCTGGATCAAATAAGATTAAATTAGCACTTTTATTTTTCGCATCAACAAGAAAACACAAAAATGACAATGACCCTATTGTAACAAAAGAAACCAATCTAAATTAAAGTAAAACTACTAAGTAATAATATTAGCGCAAATAAGATGAATTATTCCCCGGCAACGGCGCCAAAAACTTGTTAGAGATTTTTCTTACCGCAAGTCTACGGTGTCAAGTTTTAATATAGAGTAGTAAGGTTGTCGAATCCACGGGGAATAATTATCAAATTATTGCTAAGTACTATCATATAGTAGTCTAACTTTATTTAGAAATTCAATATTTGATGGAGTTGATTATACTAAAAATACTAAAAATAAATTAAGACTATGTAAATATCAATGAGTTTATCCAAATGATTAAATGAATTCTAGAGGTATGATGAATCTAATTATCCCTTATGTTGTCAATATGGTTTATCAATCATCAATTATCAATTTATAAGTCAAGATTTCTACAATAATCATTCCCTTTCTCATGTGCCAATGATTTTAGATTCAATTGGGAAATCAATATCTCTATAAAAATCACCAATCAAAATCTCAATAAAAGCTATGAATCTTGATAAATGACTTCAAAGGATTCACAAATCTCTCAATTCTATGAAATCTAGGTTATGCTATTCCAAGGTCATGTATTCAATTACCTCTCTCAAGTGTCAAATCAAATACACCAAACAATCTAAATTATTGATCAAGTAATTTAGAAGCAATAGATCCAAATAGCACAAATAAATTGATAGATCTAGATTGACAAACCACAATCTCAAAACATAAGTTCAAACATAGATTACATCAATCCTCTAGAATTATAGTGTTTAGCTCATGATTAAAGAAAATGAATCCATGAAAATACAACAATACATCTTACAAGATATGAAGAAAGCAACAAAATAAGAACAAGAGTTGAGGGATCTTCTCTATTTCTAGATGATGGAAGCCTCCAATCTTCTTCTCCAAATTCTTCTCAAAATGCTCAAATTCTTCTTCCTTGTCTTGTAGCTGTGTTTATTGCCTTCCCAAGGGTTCCAAGATGCCCTCATTTCAAGCCCCAAGGATGGTATTTATAGTACACAAAAGTCCAAGAAGGGGGTAGGTGAACATAGGATTTTTCGCCCCGGGCCTGCGGCGCGCAGGCATCAATCTCGCCGCCAAAGCAATTACGCGTGCTGTTTATCGCACGGGCGCTGCGGGCGCCCGCCATCTTAATCGCCAAATATCGCACGGGCGCTGCGCGCGGGCCATCAACCAACGTGAACACAAACCGCCCGGGCTGCAGCTGCGGGCGTTAGGGCCTGGCGCCCACAAGCCTCCGTCCGTCCAAAGATTCTCGCATCGCGGCGCCGCAGTGCCAGGCCAGGCCCGCGGCGCCTTGCCGTCCTTGGCCAAAATGCGATTTTTTCCTTGTTTATACACGATTTCTTCTTTCTTCAAGCTGTTTTTCACCGTTTTCTTCATCTCTCGGCTACCAAATCCGTATTGACTCTACATCGACACTATTTGAAATAAATTGGACTCTAAAAACTCTAAAAACACCCAAAATAAAACCAAATTCTAATCTAAAATACTCAAATAAGTTTGTAAAATACCAACTTAACAGAGGGTTCGTCGAGAAATCGGCAAGAAGAAGCCGAACAAAGGGATATCCGAGCTGCCCAGAGAAACGTAGCTCAAGAAGGTGATGATGTTCAAAATCCCATTCTCTCTCGGGCCCAAATTACCGAGCTCCCGTGGAACAATTTCGCTCCAAAATTGCCGTTGGGCGAAAGGTAAAAATCTTTTGTTACTCAAGCTCCTAATTCCCACAATGTTCTTAATTTCATCAATAAGTATGCGGAATGGTACTATGAGGATTCGGGGATGGGAGGAAAATCTATTGCTCGAACTAAAATGTGTCGTTTTAGTTCATTTACCCATGAATATCCCACCGTTAGAGGATTCTTTGAGGAGCAAGGTTGGATGTATTTATGGGAGCATGCGTATGTTTTGTATGATGATGATATTATCCAACTCTTTTATGCCAATATGTGGGTGGAATATAATGTTGAAAGGAAGCGATAGCCAGTAAATTCGCTTATAAGGGGTCGTCATTTTAGATGGACTCCCAATGATATTTGCGGCTTTTACATGTTAGAGAAGGTGGTTGGGATTATTTCTCTTGTGGGACTTGGAATGATGAAATGTTGGGGGTGTCGATGAAAGAAGTTAAGACGTATTTGGGAGTATGGCCAAAGTATTCTTTGTTGGCAATGACACTTGAGCATCGTATTTTATCGGTCATTGTCGCATATTGCATTTGTGGTAAGTCGGGAAAGATGCCTAGCAACATGGATTACTTTTTGACTTATAAGATTGCTAGGAGGGAACCACTTAACTTTGGCGCCATACTTATTCAATGTCTAATTGAGTCCATCACTCAAGGTAATAAAAAGTTGGTTATGGGAAATTGGATTTGTAAACTTCTTATTCAATCGGGACTACCCTCGTCGGAGTGTAACTCGGAGGTATTTCTAAATGACTTTGACATTGATAACATCTCCCAAATAGTCACAATGCGCAAGAATATGGACATCCGACCAACTAAAATGGCTAGAGGAAGAGGTCAAGATTCCCCCGATCCTAATGACTACTTTGATGACGCCGAGGCCGCAAGATTGGCGGAGGAAGGTGAACCGAGCAATCCGGAGGGTAATAGGTGCTCAACCGCCTAGGAGGTATACCAAGCCGAATTTGATGAGATGAGGGCTTTTCATGAAACGAGGTATGAGGCTTTGGAGAGCAAAAGACCTTCAAAATGCAAAAGTCAATCGGCAAATTGAAGAAATTCATCAAAGATCTCATGCCCGGAACTTGCTTCTCCTCGGATGAGGAATGATGTCCCCACCCCCTTTACTTTCTAGCATTTTCATTCATGTTGCTTTGTATTCTTATGAACCTTTGTAAAACTCTTTCGTACTAATAAAATTTGCTTGTCTTCTTGAAAGGGTGAAAATTACAAGCTGATAATGACTTGTGGGTGATCATGGTATTGGTGGAGTATTTGATGGTAAAAATACTCTAATTTAAGCATTGTTTGATAATTGGTATGAAGTACTTGATGGTAAAAGTGTTTCTTTTAATGCTTTGATCATTATGCTTAGTTGGATATGTTGGGTCATTTGATATATCATACATGTATTGTTTAAGGCATGACTTATATTACTTGATGGATGCTCTAATTTTTGGCATTTGTAATGCCTTGATCCTTCTTAGCTTATATTATCTCAATTGGGTTGAACCCTTGAGAATCTACCTTGTTTGAGCCTCTTATTTGATGGACTAATGTTGCATATTGTGCATACGATATTGTTGAGCTTTGAAATGAGGATGATTGATGATGATATGGAAATCTTTTGGTTTGAACCATTTACAAAGGTTATATACAACCTCTTTTATTTTTCACGCTCACATAGTGTTCGATGAAATGTCACAATGAATATTTCAACTTCTACATGATTCTCTTGCTTCCTAATGTCTTAAAATCCTTTTGAGATCATGTTTTTGGCTAACAAATGAGCTTATGGATTTCTTATGATATATTTCTCCAATTTTTTTAGTTTTTAAGCTTAAATTGCTCAACGGTTGATAAACCGTCCCTTTGGTGCACTTTGATAACATTATATGATGTTTCTATCATCCTAACATTCTTTTTGATGATTCCAAAGGGGGAGAAACAGGAAATTGGCGCATTAGCTCAAAGAAGCTAATAAAAGCTTGTTATAAAAGCTATAAGCTATGGCTCATAAAAGCCATAAGTTATGATTCATTTTTAGTCCAATTATTGCTTGATGGACTTATACAAGTGTTTAATGATGTTTTGTGACAGGGAGAGCTTATAAGGGAGCTTATAAGCTCTTGAACAAATAGTAAAAGCTAAAGCTTTTAGCTTATAGCTTATGGATAATTGATTTTACATTAGTCTTGATATGCTTGTTGATAGGGGGAGCTTGTGCTTACTATTGAATATATTTACTCCCTACTTGGTTGCTTTTATATTTTGGAAATTTTAGTTGCTTCCAAACGGTCAAATGTTTTTTACCGGAAAATCTTTTCTAAAATTGTTCTCCCAATTTGTGTAAAAATTGTTTTGGTTTGTAATCATCAAAAAGGGGAGATTGTTTGATACATGTTTTTATCTTAATTTTGATGATTTTATTTTGTCACCAAAACAATGTTTTTAAAGGTTGTCCAAATACTCCTAAATGATTTAAAATGGTTTTAATATTTTCCGGAGTATTTCCTCAAGTTTATTTTCGACAATATTGGACAAACACTTTTAATGATTTTATATCAATGGATTTTTACTTCTAAACAAGGTTCCTAAATATTGTCTAAATACTTCCGATTGGTTCAAAATGTTTTTACTAAATTTTCGGAGTATTTCTTGAGTTTTATTTTCGACAAAAATTGGACAACATTTCTGTCTCGTGGTCGACCGGTCGCCCTATAGGGCAACCCGTACCTGAAGATGATTTTTGAAACAGAAAAAGAGACGGATGAAAAATGTCGCAGGTCGACCGGTCGCCCTGGGCGTCGACCGGTCCGGTCGACCGGTCGCCCAGGGGTCGACCGGTACCTGCAAGTTCGTGTCGAAACAGAACTTAAGACCTTGCATTTTTGAGTTAGGGGGACTGGTTGAGACAGGGGTCGACCGGTCGAAGCCTATGTCGACCGGTCGCCCTGTTGATATTTTCAAAGTGTTCTTCAATTCTCTTATTTTGTGCGGCCCGGTCGCATCTGTGCATTGACAACAAAAATATGACCGTTTGACACAGACACATTTTCTTAAATTATGGGATTGATTTCTATGACTATATTCTTGATTATAATTGTATTTTTGTAGATTTTCAATCCCCAAGAGGAGCCTATGCTTGATCAATCATCTCCTATAAATAGAGGAAGCTTTGGAGCAACCAACACAACAATTTGAGATACAACACAACAAGATACACTTCAAGCAAATACTTGGTCTTTCATTGTTATTATTCTTGTTGTAAATTTGCCTAGCTTATCACTTTCACATCCTTGAGGTCTAGGCTATTCTTGATTACACTTTGCACTCAAATTGTATCATTCATTATTGAGTTGTAATCTTGATTTTTGGTTATCATTCAACACAAAATATCCTTGTGAGTGTTCTTGTGGTAAGAACACACTTGGATGATCTAGGTGATAGGTGCAAGAAGATTGTGGTGATCTTCTTATTGAGGTGTTGAAGAATTTGGTATTCTTCAAGGTTGAAGATTGTGGTAATCTTCACAAGGTGTCGTTGAAGGAAGATTGTGGTGATCTTCAAAGGGAGATTGTGGTAATCTCCAAAGGTGTTGTTGAAGAAGAGTGTGGTGCTCTTCAAGGTGTTGTAAGTTGAATTTGTATTAATTTTAGTAATTAATAAAATTCTTTTTTTTTTTGAAATCCATCCCGGATATACTGGGGTGGTAGAGGATTAGGCCCTAGGTGGGTTGAACCTCTTTAAATCGACGCGTGTTATTTACTTCTCGCACCTTTATTATTGTCTTGGCGTATCAATTTCCAAAAAGAGGGCATAATCGAAAAGATGGAGATAATCTATTCACCCCCCTCTAGATTATCGTAGCCGCTTGGACTTACAAATTGTAAGTGCAAAAGTACTTTTTTCACTTTTCCAAGACCACCACTTATGTTTTTTTGAGAAACAATTTTTTCACTTTGTCGTGTATGTATGAGTATCTGTGTGAATTTTCAGTTGCCATTATTTGATTAATTTTTTTTATGTATGTTAATGAAGATATGGAACTTTTCAGTACTTTATGTGACATTTTGGATTGAATTGAAGTTTCATTTACATTTGTTTTGTCTTTATTTTATATCCATGTGGTTTTCTTACTAATTTATTAAAAAAGAACATGCTTTATCTAATGTGAGCGATTGGCGTGCTTTGTGTAGATTATTTGCATGCTTTCTTTGAATAATTTTTGTTAGGAATTTTATTGTTTAGATTTTGATGAATGCCATGTAAAACTTAGAATAGAAAGTTGGCACCCCAATTCTTGTCAGTAAAATGTATTGTAACAATTAGAGTGGCCTAGCCCGAGTTAAGTCACCTACGCCCAACATGCAAGAAGACAATGAAGGCTTGAAGGAAAACTTCTGAGAGGCAATTTGAGTCTGAAAGAAAGAAAAAGCAGACATGAACTCGATGAAGAAGCGGTGAGATGCGGTGAGTGGAACATCAGTCAAGTCAACTCAAGAAGCCAAGTCTCAAGTCAAGTGATGAAGAGTCATCCAATGATTGGAAGTGACTCTAAGTCACACAGGGAAAACAAGGAAATGCAGTCAAGTCGAGATAATCGTAAAGAACCGCAGATTTAGAAACCAAGAGATTTACTTAAACAAGTAATATCTCCATACCACCTTTCTTGGAGTGCTCAGTCCCGAAGCGTGCAAAAGGAATGAACCAATGGGAAGTACTACACCGTGTCGAACTCGAAAAGGTGAAAAGAATAATTCATACGAGGAAACGGCAATTCCAAGAAGCGCAAGCCAACGACAAAGTGACTTTCAAAAATAAGCCTATCTCTTCAACGGGCAAATTTTTGAAAGTTCACTATAAAAATTTGAGGAGTTAGTTTGAGAAAAAGAGTATGAATGACACATACGTGAGATATACAAGCACATTAGAAAACTGAAACAATCTCAATCCTCAAGCCTATATTCCGAAGTACATCAATCCAACACTTACCCGTGAAGGAAGAGAGCTTCAACCAGTTGAAGAGAAACCTTTGAAAACAAGGGTCTACTTTCCGGGAAGGATTGTAGAAAAGTTCAAAGTTGAACTAAGTCTTAAGCATTTGGAGGGCTTCGTGATCAAATCCAAAGAGCTTGAGCAAGTGAGTCAGTAGTAGCAAGCAAACATGCCCTGTGAAGAAGAAGTTCGAGTCGAACGCGAGAAGCCGGTGAGTGATCAAGGCGTCTCGATCGAGTCCCAAAGGATCAAGTCATTTGTTGTGATCAAGACTTGTATGTCTGATTTGTTACCACTTTGTAAACCGATCATTACTTAGTGGATTCCTCCGGGAGTTGGAGAAGAGAGGAGTAGAAGAATTACCCCATCTTGAACCTCTATAAAAACTTTCTTGTGTCATTTACATTTCAAAGCATTTAAATTCCTGCACTTTTAATTGCTTATATCTCATTTGATAAATTTGCTATCCATTTGATAATTTATAAGTACTAAATTAAACTCTAATATCTTGCTTAATCAAACTTAAGGGTGTTAAGTCTTCCATTTGAGAATAAAACCACTTGGTGAGTTAAATTGTAGCCAACAGTGAGTTACTCCATCAACGGCTCGGTGAAAGTCTGTTGAGAGATTAACTCTCTTGAGTGACTAATTCGAGTGTCCATCGGGGACACACGGTGTGTAAATTAACTCTGTAGATTTAAAAGGACTAAATCGAAAATTTGGTAAGGTTTATTCAACCCCCTTCTAAACCTTACACTTACACCCCTTGGGACCTACAAGTGGTATCGGAGCGGTTGGTTCATTGAACCCTCCGCACCGCAGTTCTTGAACTAGATCTCCAAACTTTTCAAAAGTCTGCTTTAGTACTTAAACTTTCAAAACTCTTTTCTATCATTAAAAGTTATTATCATGGAAGCAAATCTAACACGCATTCCTATGTTCACTATTGAAGAATTTGATGATTGGAAAATTCGTATGCGGGCTCATCTATCGACATTACATGATGAGATGTGGATAGTGATAGAAGATGGGCCTCTGCAAATATTAAAGGTGAACACAATCGCACACGAAGAGTTGCGGTGAAGGGGAAGAAGATCAGACACCGGACGATCATGGTTGAAAAACCAAGAACCGAGTGGACAAATGATGACGAGAAAAAGATACAACCTGGACAATGTAGCCAAGGACATTCTTTACAAAACCTTGGACAAAGCCATGTTCAATAAAGTGAAATCTTGCAAAACGGCTAAGGAAATGGGACAACCGACATTGATTTGCGAAGGCTCGGAAGCAAATCAAAGAAAACAAACTATCGGTGGTTGTACAAAAATTTGAGAACTTTAAAATGACCTCGGGAGAAAACCTGGATCAACTGGATGCTCGGTTTACGAGAAATCACAAATGAGTGTCTACACTTGGAAAGGAATATACGAAGGAAATGTGTATGAAGATCCTAAAAAGTCTTCAATTTGAATGGGAAATGAAGGTCATGGCATTGAGACACTCCATGGACCTATCAAAGACATCCAATCATGAATTATTCTCGGACCTCAAAGCCTACGAGTTTGGTGAGAAGGAAAGACCAGGAAGAGACAGTGGTTTGTACCCAAAACAATTTGCTCTAATTGTCAAAGATGGAAGGAGAGTGAAGTCAAAAGGCAATTGATCCGGAAGAAATAGCCACGATGGTTAAAAGATTTAACAAGTTCTTTAACAAGAACTACAAGAGAGAAAGGGTGAATCCTCCGGAAGACACTCGGCTCCCTCCAAATCAAGGGATGATAGGCCAACCAAGAGAACAGAGATCATCAACAAGTTGAGTATCAAAGGTGACAACTCAAGAATAGAAAGAGAGTGATCAAAAATTTGAATATCTATGTTGGAATTGTAGACAACCAGGTCACTATGCCATTATTGCTCATATCCTCGTAGTCAACAAATGCGAGAAACGAAGAAGAAAGAAAGGTCTTGAGAGAAAGAAGACAAAGAGAAGAAAAAGGCAATGATGGCTTAAAAGGCTTCTTGAGACTGACCAAGTCAAGGAGAGACTCGGAGAGAAGCGGTGAAGCCGACTACTCAAGTGACTCGAAGAAGAAGCCTTGATCCGCTTAATGGCCAAAGAACAAGATCAAGAAGATGAGGTACAATCTAACTCAACAAGCTCGGACACTAGTGATAGTGATCGTGACACACACACTTCATCACCCACTGATCTTTATGATTCATTAGGCAAAATGATGAAAGATTTTGAGCACATTAAAACCTCACACACTATTGAATGGAAAACAACCTACTCAAAAGTCAAAACTCAAAGTGACTAAGGAGCCGAGTACTCTAAGTCAAATAGCCGATGAGAATAAAAGTTTAAAGGTGAAAATGCTAAATTAATAGCGGAAATTGCTGCTTTATAGCTATAGAAAAGAGGAGAATGACCTCAAAAATGTTATTGCCTCGTTCACTAAGGCATCTAAATCATTGGATGATCTTATTATGAGTCAAAGAGAATGTGGAGACAAGACAGGGCTTAGGATTTAATTCCTTTGTGCCATGTCAAACCTCAAGAGTAATTTTGGAAAAAGGATCTTCAAGTCATGAAGAGTCCGAAAAACCCAAAACTCTAAATGTTGCACACACTTTCAATCAAAACACAATACTAAGCAAAGCTGGCCTTGGTTACAAAAGAAAAGGAAAACGACCGATTGAGAGTCTTTGAAAGGCAGTGAGAATAGATTCACCGAGTCCTCAACAGACTCAAACGAGAAAATACTTTGTAAAGAAGAAGCGAGCTACCAAAAATTCAGAAAAAACCCATAAAAGAAATACATATGATGGGAATGGTAGAAAATATCCAAGCAAGTATTTGGAATAATGTGAACTATCGGCTAGACTTATGGAATACAAGCCCAAATGGCAAAGGCCTAGAACTCAACAAAGGCCATTCCAAAAGCATAAGAGCTTTCATCAAACACACATATGCACCTAGGCACTACACTCAAAGACACCACAACTACCCAAGAAAGGCAATTGCTAAAATATACACGCAGGCATACGGACAAAAGAGACGGATGTATGAACCTAGAATTCCCAAGCAATTTGCAGGATTAATTATGATTATGGCAGCGATAGATGGCAACCTCTTAGAGTCAAATCATTTGGCTATAAGTTGGTTGGATCATCTTACAATTCTAACCCCTCGGGACCCGGACAAGTATGGGTACCTAAAACTTAATTTCCTTGATTGCGGGTTCAAGGAGAAGTGAGTGCCAAGGAACCTGGTACATGGATAGTCATTTATTCGGACATATGACGAGAAATAAGAGAAATCTGTCAAAATTCAAGGAAGTCAAAGGAGCCAAAGTCATATTTGGAGGAAATGAAGCTCCTGGTGAAATAAGAGGCATTGGATCCATCAAGAGGAATGGATTAGAAATCACGGATGTTGCATATGTTGAAGGACTAAACTTCAATTTACTAAGCATCGATCAACTCTGTGACAAGGGCTACAATGTTGGATTCAACATGGGTGTATGCCAAATCAAGGATATTGAATCAAATGAAGTTGTCTTTGCAAGGAAATAGCGAGAAGAATATGTATGTAGTGGATTGGTCAATGCAACACCCAAAGACAATCTCTACTAGCAAAAAGCAATTTGAATCAAGTTGGGTGTGGCACAAAAAGCCGAGTCACCTGAATTTCAAAACAATTAACAAGCTAGCAAGAAGTCATACGGTAGAAGGACTTCCGGACTTCGATATCAAGAAGGAGAGTATATGTGATGCATGTCGAAGGAAAACAAATCAAGTCGTCATTCAAAGAAAAGACATGCCCATCCTCAACAAGAATCTGCATCTACTTCATATGGATCTATTTGGCCCAAGTGGAACCAAAGCATAAGTGGAAAGAAATACACCTTGGTGGTAGTAGATGACTACTCAAGATATACATGGACAATATTCATGTGCAAGAAGAAAGAAACCCTACAAAAACTACCACGGTGATGAAGAGAATTGAGAATGAGAAAGAGTCAAACCCTTATCAAAATAAGATCGAGATAGAGGAGGCGAGTTTGTCAATGGAATAATAACTCGTATTGTATTGAGAATGGTATTGGTCATGAACTATCGGTGACAAGGACTCCACAATGAGAATGGAGTTGCGAGAAAGAAGGAGCAGAACCCTCAAAGAAGCGACAAAGGACCATGTTAGGTAAAGACGGGGGTTACAAAAAGATTTTGGGTGAAGCAATTAACACAACTTGCTACACCCAAAACGGATGTATGATAAATAGGCGGTGACAAAGACTCCCTATGAGATCGAATTTGGAAGAAAACCAAATGTTGCATATTTGAGGATATTTGGATGTAAATGCTTCATCCACAACAATGGCAAAGACAACCTAAAGGCTTTTGATGCTAAAAGTGATGAGGTATCTTCTTAGGATACTGGTGAAAGCAAAGCCTCTGAGAATACTCAACAAAAGAACTATGGTTTACGAAGAATCCATTCATATAGTATTCGATGAGCCAAATGTAAATGGAGAAGACATTGAAAGAGTCGGTGATAAGCTAAATCATTCAACCTTACGAGAAGAGTCCCTATCTTTGGAAAGTGACGGGGATTATCAATTGAGAAGAAGATGAGATAGTCTGAATCTCAAAAGCGGTGGAAATTCTGCGGTGAGTGATCACGAGAGAGAGCGACCCACGGCAAAGAACGGTACCAAGTCGATGAATCTAACTTACTTACTTCAACTTTGATGTAAGATGGCTAAGAGACCATCCACGAACTTGTCATTGGAGATATGAGAGAAGGTGTCAAAACAAGATCAGAACTCAACAGAAGCTATGTTCACATGCTTCATTTCGCAAATAGAGCCAAAAGATGTGTCACAAGCATTGGATGACACACATTGGATTCAAGCTATGCAAGAAGAGTGAATCGGTTTGAGAGAAATAAAGTATGGGAACTAGTGCAAAGACCCATACATCAAAATGTTATTGGAACCAAATGGGTATTCGAGAAATAAGATGAACGAGGAAAGCTCTGTGGTAAGGAATAAAGCAAGACTAGTAGCCAAAGGATATTGCCAAGAAGAAGGGATAGATTTTGATGAAACATTTGCCCCTGTAGCAAGATTGGAAGCTATAAGGATGTTTCTTGCCTATACGACTCACAAGAATTTCATTGTATATCAAATGGATGTAAAAAGTGCATTCCTAAGCGGTTTATTGGAAGAAGAAGTATATGTTGAACAACCTCCCAGGATTTGAGCGAGAAGACTCTTGGAGACAAGGTATACAAACTCAAGAAAGCCCTGTATGGATTGAAACAGGCACCTGAGCATGGTACGATACCCTGTCACAATTCCTAAGCGAGAATGGATTCACAAAAGGAAAAGTAGATAGAACACTTTTCAGAATTCAAGACAAGAAGAGTATCTTTGCTTGTTCAAATATATGTGGATGACATCATTTTTGGATCCACTAACAAAGAGCTATGTGAAAAATTCTCAAACCTCATGCAAAGCAAATTTGAAATGAGCATGATGGGAGAACTGACATTTTTCCTTGGACTTCAAGTGAAAGCAAGTGAAGGATGGAACCTTCATAAGTCAAACAAAATATACGGGGATTTAATGAAGAAGTTTGGTATGGAAGAGAAATCTTACGTAAAAATACCAATGAACACATCGATCAAAATGGACATGGATGCGGATGGCAAGCACGTAGATCAAACAAGATCTGAGCACTTATTGGATCATTGCTCTATCTCACAAAAAGCGGGCCGGACATCACCTTTCTTTGTAGGTGTATGTGCAAGATTTCAATCTGCTCCAAAAAGAACCATATATGACTGACTAAGAGAATTTTGAGATACTTGAAAGGAAGCCAAGAAGTAGGCCTATGGTATCCAAAGGAAGGTGGATTCAAACTAATTGGCTATTGGACTCGACTATCTTTGGATGCGAGTGGGCCGGGAAAAGCACTTGAGGTACATGTCAAATGCTTGAAACAGACTAATTTCTGGTTTAGCAAGAAGCAAAACTCAATAGCCACCTCTGGTGACCGAGGCGAGAATACATAGTGCAGGCGGCAGCTGTTGTGCCCAAGTCCTATGGATGAGCACGGTGAGAGACTATGAAATTGAAGAAAAAGAAATTCCAATCATGTGTGATAACACAAGTGCCATTTCAATCACTCAAAATCTGTCTTTTGCACTCAAGAACAAAACATATTGATGTCGGATATCATTTCATAAGAGATCATGTTGAAAAGAAGGACATTATCTTGGAATATATCTCAAGCGATAAACAACTAGTGACATCTTCACAAAACCACTATGTGAGTCAAGATTTGAAGAACTCAAGCATGAGTTGGGGTTAATTGGTGGTGACACTCAGACGAATCAAGAAGAGTATTAGAACAGAAAAAGAAGTGAAAAAGAGTGAAAAGTAAATCATTTCGAAGAAATTATGTCGGAAAAACTGACTACACCAAGTCGGTGATAGGTAAATTTGGTCGCTAAGAGAAATGTGAAAAGTAGAGTTAAATCGGCTAAGAGATAAGTTGAATAACTTATGAGCAAAGTGACAAAACGCTTGATCGTTTTGACTTAAGCGGGAATGTTTTAAGAGACACGTCGGCATAATGATGATGTGTCTGCAGACATAAAAGCCGCACACTAAACTTATGATTGGATATAAATGCTGCGCATTAAATACGAGGCGTGAAATGCTCAATAGGCGTGCGAAATCCAAGCCGTTGATTTCGATCACAATTCAAAAATCGAAATGCACGTCCTTTCATAAACCATATTTAAACCATTTTAAATCCAGTTTCTCTCTCACACTTCTAAAAGCTGTTCAATCTCTTTCTCTCAAAAGGCAAAGGCAAATACTCTAAAACCCTATCAACCTTCAAATCAATTTCTGAATTTTTCTTGAAATTATTTCGAGAAATGGCACCAACGTATGACTTTACCAAGTTGGGAAAACAAATCCACTGCCGGTTCGGCCAAGTGGATTTCGACGGAATGGTGAAACAGGGGTCCGACGACACCCTGGTGAAGAAAATCGCGGAGAAGTTGGAAACGTCGGGGATCAAAACCATTTCTACTTATTTTGGAATATCCCATGACATATGTGGAGGAGGTCGCACAATTCTCGTGAATGCCGAGATTCACGATGAAGGAATCAAGTCATCTGTTCACGGAAGCGGTGACTATCAACGCAAGGATTTGGTGAATATTGCTCACTACCGTGAAGGAGCAAGCGAGATTAAGGAAGGCTGATGTAAACTTGGTGACGCATGGAAAGAAATAGCCAAGTCCGACCTTCTTGATAAAATTGTATACACAAACAAACAAAAAGAGCTGCTTTGAAGGAGGATTATCACAAATTGTTGGACATAGTTGCCAAATGTATCGACATCAAATTTGGCGGCTTTGACCAACTATCAAAGGCAAAGCTGATTGTGATGGCTGCAATCATCGAGAAAAGAAGATAAATAAAGGCTGAGTTTATTATCTCGGTTTCTGCCCGAACGTGGGAACAAGTCCTTCAAAGAAGATGGGTCATTTGGAGGATCCCAGGATATGGCCTAGTGATTGGCGGCTATTGGAGGTGAAAGGAGTCCCTCTTAGACATGGGAAGGCCTTCCATGTTAACAAGAGGATGTTGAGCTAACCTCTCCGGTGCTCGGAAGCGAGCTTATGCCAAGAGAGCGACACGGTGAGGGGAATCGGTGACCCCGAAGATACAAATGCCTTTGCTCCATCTCGAAGAAGTGTTGCCCCTGCGGCAAAAAAAACCAAACATGCACCTGCCCTGCCAGAGAGTCACCGCCCCCCGGCCGTGTCACTGCCCCGGCGGCGATCGAAGGACTCCCAAATACCTTCTCCGATCGTCAAAAGGAGGAGAATCGACAAGCCAGACGGCCGGCTCCTCGAGAAACAAACACAAGCACGGCCCCTGCCGCCCAAGACTCGAGAGGGCGCCGCCCCGAACAGAAATTCCCTGGTACAAACCGGGAGACGAAGAATACTAGTCAAGCGGTCGAGCAGGAGAAACCGGTGAGTCGATTACTCGGCTAGCACAAATACAGGAGACTGCGGAGAAGTAGAATCTCCGGATGTAGTTGATGAAAAGCCAAATCTGCTTTGAAAGCGATCGCGAGAGGCAACCCGAAGACACAGTTGTAGCTCACACAATTTGAAACACAAGAAGAACCCCAAGGCGATAGTGATGTAATGATCCTATCTCCACATTACCCGGACATCCAAAATCGTCTGCGTGAGTGGAGAAAATGGAAGTTGAGCAAGTCGGGAGCAGTTCCAACGGCTGAATTCATAGAAGAAGAAGAAGGCTGCTAAATTTCCTTGGACTATCTATTGTGCTCGGACTTGATGAGGACAAGCTTGCTTAGACATCCTGCCAAATCTACAAGGACGGGGAGAGAGCAAAGCAAGCTGAAGAAGCCGAAGCACGTGAGAAGGCAAGTATACGCCCTATCTCGGCACCACGAACACTTCCATCCTCTCCTTGATGTCTTCTCACGAAAGTGACGAGGAACGAGAATGTTCTCGCCAGGAAGAGCTGCGAGATCGACAAGCATTGCATGAATCAAGAATCCTTCACGAGCAAAAGGCGATGGAGGGACCAGGAGAGTCCTCCAAAACACGGTGAAAATCGATCCAATGGGAGTGGTTGACAAATAGCCATCCGATGTTCTTGCTACCACTTGACTCACTCGGAAGAAGCGATAAGGGAATTGGCGATGGCGGGCTAGTGGGGACCCCGGTCGAGCCAACCCCTGTTGAAGGTGTGCTACCACACCCCCAACGGTGAACCATCAATTGCAACAGTTGGAGTCCGGAGACGAGTGACCCCACTCCAAGTCACTCGGTGGTGCGCCGGGGAGGGGAAACTCCCTCCACTGCGGCAAGGTCGGAGGATCGAGATGACTCCACAAAAAAGCAAGGAGGCGAAGAAGAGAAATCACAATCACAAGAAGAACATCAAGTTGCCATCACGAAGCTCGGCGATTGAGGCTGTCTCGGTGAGTGCCAAGCGCTCGAAGGCTAATGGCGTTCTTTGATGCGTCGAGGCACGAGGAAGGAATGACCACGGGAGTTAACACTGCAGGCGATGAAAGTGCAATCCATGGGGTTGAGACTCAATGGATGCCTGTAAAGACCCTAAGGCAGTGACGTCGAAAGGGAGGACAAGGCCTCGCGGCAGTAGAGCTGCTTTGGAGGAAATGAAGGCCACGGGAGGTTGAGACTTCCGGGGTAAAGAAGGTGAAGTAGAGAACATCCCTCCTGCAATCATCGACTCATCGAGAAGGAGATCGGTGCACTTCATGATTCCCAGGACAACCCGATGTCACTTTTTAAAGGATCGGAAGGCGAAGAAGAAGGCTGAGTCATCCCCATGACAAATCAAAAGACTCGGTGCGGGTGTTCCAAGTACGAGTAAGTCGATCCAAGACTACTCGTCAAACCTTTAACTTTGATGATGAGCCCCCTCTAGAAATCTCATCATCGTCCAGGATGACTATTCTTGATAAGGCCGAGGATAAGTCAAGCGAAAAGGAAAAATCATTTGAGACCAACGAAGGTACATTAAGGCAGTGAGGCTCGGCAAGTAGGGTCTACTTCACAACCAAACCCAGTGAACCAGAAACCTTTGCTGCTCCGGCTCCTCAAGCTACTGGTGGATCGATTCAAAAAAAGAACTTCACGCGCACCGCTCATCATCGAAACAGATCCCGGTCGGCGGTGATGAATCTTTTGTAGAATCTTTCCCTTTCTCCTTTGGAGATACGAGAACTCCACGAAGAGTCGAGAAAATGAGCAAGCACGCTATCACGGACCACCTCTGTTTTCACTCGGGCACCATTGTTCAGTGATTTTGATTTATTATTTGTGTTTGGCCATCAGCACCATGAGAAGAATCGGTGAAGTTCGAGAAGTGTTCAAGGCACTCTTTTTGAAGTTGAAAAGATGGAGAGGCATCGAGGCCTCTTTGGATATGCGCTGGACAACGAGAGATGCCAACTGACGGTGACTTGAGAGGCATCACGGTCGGGATAAGGGAATGGTGGCAACAAGCAACAATCAATGCGTGTGGAGCAGGTGAGATACTTGAACCTTATTCAACAAGTGCTAGTGTGGAGAGTGAAAATGTTGATAAAACGAAGTGAGGAACACATTGAACATATGCATGAAGCTCACACTGCGAGATCAAGTCTGCTGCGTGAGCAAAATGCAAATGATATACGGCGTTTGGAAGAACACATGACAAGAAAATTCAGCCTTCTCATGGGCTGAGATGAAGCGATTTTGAGAATCCAACGCTACTCGGTGCGAATTTCGTGCGGCATACAACGCAATGAGACTTGAAGCAAAATTCAACCATCGGAAGACTCGACTTCATGCTTGCCAAAGCATGTTCCAGGGTTCCTCTATCCTTTGATGATGCCAAAAAGGGGAAGAGGAATACCTTAAAGCGGCAAAATCCAGGTTTGAAAAGAAAGGAGCGGTGAGAAAGAAAAGAATTTGAGAAGGAAAATCAATTTGAAGAAATTTTGAAACTAAAGAAAGGAAAATCTTTGAGGGGAAGGAACAAAAAATATGACCTTGATGATCGCACAAACCCCTCACCGGGGTCTGTCACGGTGACATTATAAGCGCAAACTCTCCGTGACTCTGCCACTCCAAGACTCTTTGTATCTATAGGCCGAGAAGAGAAAAGAAATTGAAGCGAGGGATGAAGGAAGCGGAAGGAAGAATGGATGCCAGGGTGATGAACATCTTGAAAGAACATGGAGGCATTCCGGTTGACAGAGACACGTATGCCATTTGGATGTCGGGGGTGAGCAAGATCGTTGACGAATTCAAAACGCTCGAATCGAAGGATATTTTGCAAATATGTCCATGGCTCAAGCTTGGGACTGTCTTGGGAAAAGGGTCTCACATTATGTGAAGAAAGGCTGACGAGACGGCAATGAACAACCGCGATCCTCTGCTGGTCACTCTCTGGGCACTCAATTTGGAAAGAAGAAAGGCCCGATCTGATATCGCCAAGAGGTAGAGGAAGAAGCGGCGGTGGAGGAAGAAGCTTGGACTAGGCCTCGCCCAAGAATATTGAATACGTAGATCCGGGGAAAGAAAGGAGGGATCTTGGGTGGGAAACTTGACCAAGTGGCGAACTGCGAGTGGCTAAAACCAACGCCGAGTATGTAAAGAGAATAGAAGAAGAAAACAAAAAGACAAACTCGGCTATGGCGGAGAGACAGGAAAGAATAAGAAAAGATGAAGGCTGCAAGAAAAGCATATGAGAGAAGAAAAAGAAGGCGGTGACGGCGAGAAGAAGAGAAGAAGAGAAGAAAGACTGACCAAGATGAAAAAGAAGGAGGCGGCGAATGAGATGAAGTGTTGCTGTCCAACCCTTCGTGTATTTTATATGTAAATACATACAATGTAAGTCTTCTGTAATAAAGCTATAAATTCTCTATTTTTTTGTGAAGACAATTACATACTCTGATACACCTTGTAAACAGTTGTGTTAAGTACAAGAATGATATGATCAATAAAAAGATTGATTCTGCGCATACATTCTATGTCAAAACACTATCTGTATGTATCTTTGTTATTTGCATCTTTGTATAATTTAAGTTTTGGCATCATCAAAAAGGGGGAAATTGTTAGGAATTTTATTGTTTAGATTTTGATGAATGCCATGTAAAACTTAGAATAGAAAGTTGGCCCAATTCTTTTGTAAAATGTATTGTAACAATTAGAGTTGGCCAAGCCGAGTTAAGTCAGCTACGCCCAACATGCAAGAAGACAAAGAAGGCTTGAAGGAAAACTCTTGAGAGACAAGTGAGTCTGACAAAGAAAAAGCGGACATGAACTCGATTGAAGAAAGCGGTGAGATGCGGTGAGTGGAACATCATCAAGTCAACTCAAGAGAAGCCAAGTCTCAAGTGAAGTGACGGAAGAGTCATCCAATGATTGGAAGGCGACTCTAAGTCACCTGGGGAAAACAAGGAAATGCGGTCAAGTCGAGATAAGCGTAAAAGAACCGTTGCCGACGAAACCAAAAGATTTACTTAAACAAGTAATATCTCCATACCACCTTTCTTGGAGTGCTCGTCTCGAAGCGTGCAAAAGGAATGAACCAATGGGAAGTACTACACCGTGTCGAACTACGAAAAGGTGAAAAGAATAATTCATACGAGGAAACGGCAATTCCAAGAAGCGCAAGCCATTTGCAAAGTGACTTTCAAAAATAAGCCTATCTCTTCAACGGGCAAATTTTTGAAAGTTCACTATAAAAAAATTTGAGGAGTTAGTTTGAGAAAAGAGAGTATGAATGACACATACGTGAGATATACAAGCACATTAGAAAAAGCGAAACAATCTCAATCCTCAAGCCTATATTCGAAGTACATCAATCAACACTTACCCGTGAAGGAAGAGAGCTTCAACGAGTTGAAGAGGAAACCTTTGAAAACAAGGGGTCTACTTTCCGGGAAGGATTGTAGAAAAGTTCAAAGTTGAACTAAGTCTTAAGCATTTGGAGGGCTTCGTGATCAAATCCAAAGAGCTTGAGCAAGTGAGTTTGTAATGTAGCAAGCAGTGCCCTGTGAAGAAAGTCGAGTCGAGAAGAAGCCGGTGAGTGATCAAGGCGTCTCGGCATCGAGTCCCCAAGGATCAAGATCAAGTTTGTTGTGATCAAGACTTGTATCGGGTGCATTACCACTTTGTAAACTGATCATTACTTAGTGGATTCCTCCGGGGAGTTGGAGAAGAGAGGAGTAGAAGAATTACCCCATCTTGAACCTCTATAAAAACTTTCTTTGTGTCATTTACATTTCGACATTTAAATTCTGCACTTTTAATTGCTTATATCTCTACTTGATAAATTTGCTATCCATTTGATAATTTATAAGTACTAAATTAAACTCTAATATCTTGCTTAATCAAACTTAAGGGTGTTAAGTCTTCTGAGAATAAAACCACGGTGAGTTAAATTGTAGCCAACAAGCGAGTTACTCCATCAACGGCTCGGTGAGTGCATTTGAGAGATTAACTCTCTTGAGTGACTAATTCGAGTGTCCATCGAGGACACAGCTGTGTAGAATTAACTCTGTAGATTTAAAAGGACTAAATCGAAAATTTGGTAAGGTTTATTCAACCCCCCTTCTAAACCTTACACTTACACCCCTTGGGACCTACAATTTTTATTTCTTAGTAAAAGAAATTGAGTGAAAGATTTTTGCCCAGATGTCTAATTACATATAATGCAGTGTATTTTCTAATAATATTTGATAAAGAGTTTAAGCGTTACGATGAAGATGAAGATTATGTTAGTGATAATGAAAAAATAGAGACCGACTTAGAGGAATATGACAATGACACATATCAAATGGTGAATGAGCAACAAAGTCAAAAAATGGATATTGTGTGTGATGATATCGCCGACTCGATATACCAGACGAGAGGATTTTGAGTATCATGAATTTCTTCAGTTATTTGTTTTTTTTTCTATTTGAAGATATTATTTTTCATTGTTATGTTTTTTTCTAGGTTGCACACCTTTGTTAGTTTAAGGAATGAATTTAAAATGGTATCAATCAATTAAATTTGCAAACTTATGCTATTATATGTGTGTTTGACACTCGATTTTAATGTTTTTCATTGAGTGTTGTAATATGATCGAACCATTATATATACTTTTTGCTGGGAAAAAATTTCTACATTAGAAAACTTCTTGAATTCAATTAATCCACTTTATACTTATTATCTATACAATTATACTTTAGCAAAAATTGTTGTTGATTACAATCAATTTACATTAAAAGTGAAAATGGAGACAGGGAAAATAAAATTATGAGTTGTAGTTTTTACATTAGTATTTGTCAACTTAATTTAGTGTTCCATCAAAAAAATTAATTAACTGTTAAAACAATTTACATACTGAAGCATTGTTTTTGAAAGGATTACTAAGGTATATTAAGATAAGTACATAGCTAAACTGAGCTACTTGAAAACTTCTATGCGGTAAAAAATATGCTTTTGATATGAGTATTAAATAGGGGCAATATAGTTAATTCATGTTAAATATGCACTTATCATAATAGTTTACCAAACACAATTTCATGTAAGGAATGTGCTTTTCATTCTAAAGCACTTTTGCAAATGGGTTTCACCAAACATTTGTAAAAATATAAAATGAATTTTTGAAAAGTCACTTCTCCAAAAGTTCATTTTCTAGATGAACTTCTATTGCATAAGTGCTCCCAAACAAGCTCGTAGTTTGGTAATAGCTTTGCCGTGTTTATACTGAAACTAGGAGAGAGAAGAAACATAAGTGTGTGTGTGTGAGTGTGTGTGTGTGAGTGTGAGAGAGAGAGAGAAAGAGAGAGAGAGAGAGAGAGAGAGAGAGAGAGAGAGAGAGAGAGAGAGAGAGAGAGAGAGAGAAGCAAAGAAAGGGGAAAATTTGAGCAAAAATTTTAAAAAAATGGTGGGAGCGGGTCGGGTTGGATGGACAGAGTCGGGCGCGACTCGTCTAACATGAAAGGACCCATAGGACGCTCCTATATAAGTGTTTGTCTAAATAATACTCCATCCGTCCCAAATATATAGTCCAATTTGATTTTTCATACAAATTAAGAAAAATATTGAAAACTACAAATATGATAAATACTTACTTGGTTTGTCATTAAAATAGAATAGTGTAAATTATAAAATACATATTAAATAGGGTTACAATAGTAAAAGAATGGAAAAGTACTATTAAATATAGAAAGTGGACTATATGTTTGGGACATCCCAAAATAATGGACTATATATTTGGGACGGAGGGAGTATTATTTTGCAACCACTTAGGGTGGCCAAATGGAACTGAAATCGGGTTTTAAGCCAAAACCGGAACCATATAGATCGGTTCTGGTTCCAGTTCCTCGATCTCAAAATCTGTGGAACCGGCGGTTTTAACCACCAGTAGAACCATAGTGGAACCGGCGGTTAAAACCGCCAGTTTCAAGATTAAAACCATCGTTTTTCTGCTTTGGTAAAAATATACTAGAAGAAATGTTAAATGTCTATTATGATGTTTTATATTTGTAACTACATGAGACACGTTTTAAACTAAATGTTGTAAGCGAACTACGTGAACTTTGATTCCTCTATACTCTAATAGTACATATAGGCAGGTTTAATACTCCTCCATCCCAATAACATAGGCAAGTAGCATATTTCACACATATTAAGAAATCATATTAAAAATATAATTGAGATCATAATATTTTTCCATAATCTTCGTACTTTGCCCTTACATTAAATGAGAGTGTATCATTGTTACTCTCAAGCTTCCATTATGATATAATAGGGGTGTTTTAGATTGTTATGCAATTAATACTCTAAAAAAAAAAGGAAACAAGCCATAATTTGAAGTGCGAACGAAAAAAGAAAGGTGGTCTATCTTATTGGGAGAGAGGGAATGTTATTATTAATATTAAATACAAAACTTAATTGAATATTAAGTCGGGTAAATCTCACTTTGCCCCCTTATACTCTACTTGAATTTCACTTTAGCCCCTTGTACTCTCAATTGTATCACTTTACCCCCTTATACTCTTAATTAGTATCATTTTACCCCCTTGTGCTTTTAAAATATTATTTTATGCTCATATACTCAAAAAATGACCATTGTATTATTACCTATTAGTTTTATTAAATAACAAAATTATTTTAAAAATATTTAATATTAATAAACTTGTATTTTATATTTAGTTGCTACTTATTTAACTTTAATATAGTCCCTATTAAATTAATATATAATCGACTATTTCTATTAGCTAATACTTTTATACTTTTAATTTAGTATTCATCATAAACTTAAAATTGTATAATATATATAATACAAATTTATTAAATGTGTGAAATATTATTAGTAATTTTTAAATTATTGATTCAATAATCATAAATAAGAACTATGTAAAATAGAAAAAAAATAGTCATTTTAGTGATTAATTTTTTGAATACAAAATATTATTTTACTATACAATACATACTTTTTAGATTTATTATTCAAGAAAATATATGAATATATTAGTCTGCAAAAAATAACCTACAATATATTTATTTAATAGCAACTATATTAATTTTAATAAATAGCAAATAAGTTGTCCAAAAAATATATATATGTGTTTGATGCCATGGTTAAATTAAAATAATAGTAGGGATAATTAGGTCATTTAATAAATGAATTGGTGGATTAAATGATATTTCAATTGTATAAGGGTAAAGTGATACAAATTAGTAATCTGAGGGTAAAGTGATGCGATTGAAAGTACAAAGGGGTTAAATGATATTCAATAAGAGTATAGAGGGGTAAAGTGAGATTTTCCCTATTAAGTCCATGTCATTTACTTTCATTTCCCTTGTTTTTTTGTAATTGAAATTGATAAACCATTTTAAAATTATCAAAAGATAAACAAATAGTTTCGGTTAAAATCGGAAGAACCAGGAATAGTGGGTGAACCGGGTTCCAAATCGGGCAAGAGACGTAACCGCAAAGTCGGTTTCGGTTCCTCCAAAATAAGGAACCGCAACCGGTGGTTTTGAAGCCGGTTAGGAATCATGACTACCCCTAGCAACCACTACTCTCAATTTCAGTTTATTTGAGATTTATCCATTTCCTCTAATCACTCCTCACAATTTATTAAAATATATATTATTTTGCAAGAAAGCATTAAAATATAAGAGTGGGGCTCCACACTTTGGGAATTCAATGGTTAAG
The DNA here is from genome assembly GCA_016081115.2 of Rehmannia glutinosa. Classification (NCBI taxonomy): domain Eukaryota; kingdom Viridiplantae; phylum Streptophyta; class Magnoliopsida; order Lamiales; family Orobanchaceae; genus Rehmannia; species Rehmannia glutinosa. The sequence continues at coordinate 40,212,714 of CM071926.1, forward strand.
GTAAATTAAATTCACATCAATAGCATTTATATGGTCCTTGTCTAACATTTATAGCTCTGTTTTTGTGAAAATTTGAAAAGAATATAGAGCTATAATTTTTTTTTTGAGAATGAGAGCTATAAATATTGAATGTGATATTATCAATTATTAATCAAAAAAAAAAAAAGCAAATGTGTTAGATTTTTTTTTTTTTTTTTTTTTTATTATTATTTTTGACTCTTACTTTAATTTTCGTATCAAATTAAACAAGTGCTTATCTTTGGGACAAATGTAGTGGAAAGAGAAAATTAAATATTATAAATAATGTTAATCCATTAATTAATGAGTAAAGTATTGCAGTTTTTCTTTTGGTTTACCTTTTCAAATTCCCATGATTTAATCACTATTTTATAGTCCACGAACAATTAGAATTTTAACCCCCTACCATGAGGCAATGAGAAGCTGAAAGAGTGGAGTAGGTGGCGCGGGTGAAAGGTCGCGAGTTCGGTCCCCTACCAACACTTTCTTGGTTGGCGTCATCGCGCGAGAACTGCAGTGTGGTTTACCTGGTTGGCGTAGTTTGCGGCTAAAAGACGTCCCGGCCCGAGGGTTTATCAAGTCTTGTATTTCGAAGAAGTAGCGGCTGCGAGTTAAAAAAAAAAAAAAAAAAAAAAAAAAAAAAAAAAAAAAAAAAAAAAAAAAAGAATTTTAACCCCCCTCCCCACCTGGCCACCTCCTAAAAAACAATTCGAGAACTTATTTTTAAAATTAAATTTAGTAACTTATAAACTAAAAAAAACATGGAGCTTAAAATATTTTTAAAATAAGTTTAGGCAAACACCCCTTAATCCAGACTCCAACTTAACCGACAGTTTCCACCGGCGAATATGAAGTGGCCATTCCGTAGTATCCCAACACCAATTTTCGAGACATTGGTTCTTCTCAAACAAATTCTTCCCCGAATATAGTAACATACAAGAATTTACCATTTTTTTTTATACAAGAATTGTACTAGTTTGCTGTCGTAATTAATGCAGCTGATGAGTACTGCATAGCTTCAATTCAATCGAAATTTAATCCAGGCCGCGTGAAAAAACAGCGACGACGGTCAATGAATGGGGGACTAAATGGCAGTTGGCAAGCTGGATTTGCCACCTGTATATTGCGCACTGGTTACGGGCACATTGCTGATGGATAGCTGCATTAAATGCTGATTTAGGTCTGTGTCTAAATTTAGGTAAATTTCTATAAAAACTCTACTAGAAATATTGCTTGTGAAATCTGAAGAGAATTGAAGCGAGTAGGTATGGAGGAGGGATTTGAGGGGCTGAGCCAGAGTTTATCCGGGTTGAAACGAACTTTCCGAAGCGGGAAAACGAGAGGAGTTGAGTGGCGAAAAGCCCAACTTCGAGCCCTTCTGAAATTTTTAGCAGAAAATGAAGCCCAGATATTTGAAGCACTGAAACAAGATCTTGGGAAACACCCTGTTGAAATTTATCGCGATGAGGTTTGTTCTGTTTGTTTTTCCTTCAGATTCAGTTTTTTTTTTTTTTTTTTGAGTTTGGTTTCCGGTGAGAAGAAATTGCTGGAAAATTTGTCAAATATCAAAAGGTTTTAGGGCAGAAGTTTGGGGTTGGATGGTTTTGTTGTGCTTAATGGGAAGCTGAATTTGATTAGTTTATTTGGTCCAAGGCAGACATGAAATTACCTTATATAAAATAAGTGCTTGTTATGTTTGATTTCTATTTCCATAAAAAAAGAGGCAGCTGCTTTTGTTTCTCTCTGGTTTTGAAGTCTAAAGGTTTGTCTGTCCAGTTTTGCCAATGATATGATTTTTGTCCAGATGTATGTAAAGAGGACTCTGGTTTTTACTAAACTTTAGCAGACTTGAATATTGGAATAATGTAGTCCCTGGTTGAGGAAAAATAAAAGTAATTCATGTTTCTGCATACTCAGTCTTGAATAATATTTTCTCCTCAATCTCATATCTCAGATTGGAGTGGTGAAAAAATCAGCAGATCATGCTTTGCTTCACATACAGAAATGGATGGCTCCCAAAAAGGTAAGGATGTTTTACAGAATGGAATTTCATTAATTTTCCTTTTTCATAAGGTGTGGTCCAAAAGAATGAGATGCCTCTTAATTTAGGCTGATTCCTTCTTGCATGAATAACATTTTTGGCATATTTCAGCTCTAAACAATTGAATGCTCAGAATGAGGACTCCGATGTTAATTTGTGGGGTTGGGCTAGTTAGAATGGGAGAGACATATACCTACCTACTGGCTACCATTACAAGAACTTTAGGTCCACAATTCGGTTGCAACAAATTCATAATGTTAGGTTAGGACCTAAATTCGGTTGCAACACATTCATAATGTTAGGAGAGGACCGATATTCGGTTGCAGCACATTCATTATGTTAGGATAGGACCTTTTAAACTTTAAAGAGATGCTATTACATTATATGAAGTGAGAATCCAACTACTTGTACCCATTGTGGCAAAACATGAATAGCCTTATTGGAAAAATAAAAATAAGTGTTAATCAGATGCAATTAAGATACTGAGTGTGATCCCACACCGACAATTTATCTAATGACAAAATGACAAGTAAATGCTAACCAATCGTAGTTATGAAAGGTAAAGCCCCTACACCAAATATGTATCTTGAAAATTATTCTCTGTAATATACATGACAATTAATGGTTAAGAAAGTAAAATAATACTGATTTTATTAGTTCCAAAAGATTTTTCCAACAAATTGTAAATAATTGTTTTGAATTGGAATTTTTAGTTACTTTCTAGCTTGAAGTTTCTAATAAATTTGTTAATATGGGTATGATATTAGAGAATATTAAGATTTCAATTAGATTTAGCATAAAATAGATACGTGTGACTTTGATTGGAGCTTTCCTTCATTCTTCACTTGACATGACATCTTTGGGTTAAAAACCCATCTATCCGTTCGAAACACATCCGCTATTATATTTTAATGAAGAATCCGAATATGTTTTGTGAAAGAGAATTCTTTACATGAAGACTATAGGTTGGTGTTAAACATGTATATTTTTGGCTAAAGTTTGTCTTTTGGTATATAAAGCAAGTATTCTTTTAAAAGTTTTCAACTTTTTGTGCTATTAAGGAGTTTTTGTGCGTGAATTTAAAAGAATAGTTATGAGTTATGTAAGTCGTCTGTTCCCAGATCAGTTCACATCTTTGCAGAAGTATATTCTGATTGGGAGGACGAGAATTTTGTCATAGCAACAATCTGGCCCTTAACTAATATCCTTATCATAATAATGCCCTTGGTTTGTAAGCACACTCCTATATGTATTCTTTTTTCCCCATTGCGAAAAAAACATACGTAACTTTATTGTAAATAATAAAAAGTGACCAACGAAACGGTAACTCGTCAAAGTTATTAGAGTCCTACCCTACAAAATATGTAAGTTCTAAATTAAGGAACTAAGAGTCCTACAATCAACATTATATCTTGTAATCAATATTTCTACATTACACATGATTGTAAAAGGGAGAAAATTGCACTTTGGTCCCACAAAAAAAGGGTTCAAACACTTCAAGCCCCATGATTTGCTCTTTTGGTCCCAAATGAATTTTGTTTTTAGCAAATATAATCCCAAACAAATCAGAAGTTGCAGCTTTAGTCCCAAAACTAACGGAAAACTTAACTGACTGTTAACTCTATTCTTACGGGGACCAAAAATGCATTTCTCCCAAAATTAATCAAATAAAAGAAAACAATTGTTTGAAAAATCTGAAAAATTAACAATACTGAAATTTGTTTTAAAAATTTAAAAATCTATTTGAAATATTTTGAAAAGAGTTTTAAAAATACAAAAAGTTATTTTAAAATCTAAAAATTAAAATATATTAAATCTGATAATTTGTTTAAAAAACTAAAAATTGTAAAAATCCAAAAATATTTTAGAATCCAAAATTTACAAAAAATAAATGATTTTTTTAAAAAACTATAAACTGTTTTTAAAATATTTTTTGTAAATCCAAAAAAATCATTTATTTTTTGTAAATTTTGGATTCTAAAATATTTTTGGATTTTTACAATTACATTTATTTAAAATATTTAAAAATATTTTAAATTCTAAAATAAAAAACTCAAAACTATTTTTAAAATTTTGAATTTTTTTTAAAAAAATCTGGAAATTTGTCTAAAGATTCCCAGAATTTAGTATTCAGATTTTGGAATAATTTTAAGATTTTAAACATTTTCAGATTTTTTCTTTAATTTTTAGATTCTTTACATAGTTGAAGTAATTGACAGATTTTTTATTAATTTTTAGTGTTGTAAAAATATTCAAAGTTTTTACTCTTTTTTGGATTTCATAAAAAAATTCAAATTTTTTTGTAACAATTTTCAAAAGTTTTCAGATTGTAAACCGAAACTCCAGATTTTTAGACAAATTCCCATATTTTGAACAATTTTCCAGGGTTTTTTAATTTTATACTTGAATTCTTTTTTAATATTTCAAATAATTGTCAGATTTTTAAAACAACAATTTAGCTTTTTAAACAAATTTTCAGATTTTAACGTTTTAAGTGTTTTATTTTAAATTAATTGTTAGGATTTTAAAAACAATATTAAGTGATATAAACAAATTTTCAGATTTTGTTTTTTCAATTTCTGGATTTTAAAATAATTGTTCAATTTTCAAAAAATTTCAAATAGTTTTCATTTTTATCTAAACCAATTTATAGATTTTTAAATCTGTGTTTTAGATTTTTAAGGGAAAATTACACTTTTGTTCCGTAAGACTAGAGTTAACACTATGTTATATTTTCCGTTAGTTTTGGGACAAAAAGTGTAACTTTTGATTTATTTGGGACTAAATTTGCTAAAAAATTCATTTGGGACCAAAAGAGCAAATCATGGAATTACAAGTGTTTGACCCACTTTCTTATGGGACCAAAAGTGCAATTTTCTTGGCAGAAAGTTAGAGAATATATGATTGTACTGCTTTGATATGTTAAAAGTTTTCATTAAGAATATGATTTCTGAATGTTACGTTAACACTTTAGACTATTAAAGTATTAATACGATTTCTGAATCTTACGTCAGCTACCGAATACCATAAAAGTATAGCCTCAAACTTGTGAGACAATTTCTTCGCCTCAATTAGCACCATTAATCTTGTCATGATTGATTTATAATATTCTGGATATTAGAGTTTTTCAGTCATCATTTGCAGGTAGAAGCTAATGACGTTTTCCCCTTTCAATTTAGATAATTTCAAATGATTATTCCTTCTTCAGACAATCATCCAGAGCCAGCCAACCATTATGTCAAGTAAATAAGTGAAGAGCACGTGTTATATGGTTCCTCACATCCATATCCTCAAACAATTGGAAATCAATTGATACCCTGTTACAGGGCAGACAGTTTTATTTTACTCTGAGTCTTTCCATCTTACATCATTGGAAATTTTCTTATAAATTCAGTTTGCTACAACTAGGAAACTCTGATGATCACAAACTAGTAGGAGCTAGGAAGTGCTGAATCTATGTTATTTTTTTTAGCTCAAGGGTCAATAAAAGATAAATTATTTGAAAAAAATACAATGTCAATATCCACAGACTACGTAATTTGGATGCATATCCTGTTCAGGGCCAACTACCACTACTTTTGTTTCCATCAAGAGCTCAAGTATTGCCAGAACCACTGGGCACTGTACTTATATTTGGATCCTGGAATTTCCCCATCAGTAAGTTTCCTATAATTCTTAGTTATTATGTCTTTTACTTGTCTTTCCTTTTCGATAATGCGAGGCATAATAGATTGCACTTTTACGTGGATGGATTTGTGTAAACCATTTTTTTGAATCAAGACAAATTCAGTAAATCTTTCTTTATTAAAAAACAAAATTATAAGCTTAAAATACTTTTGGAATTTCCAATGCATGATTGTTGTATGGCAAATGAAGTTATCGATATCGATACAATAAAAACCCAATATCTTCAATCAGGTCTTACACTGGATCCGGTACTTGGGGCAATATCTGCTGGAAACACAGTGGTATTAAAGCCTTCGAGCTAGCACCAACATGCTCGTCTTTGCTTAAACGTACAATCCCTCTTTATTTGGACACGGCCGTAAAAGTCATTGAAGGTGGAAGTGATGTTGCTGAACAACTATTGCAGCAGCGTTGGGATAAAATATTCTTCACAGGTTTCTTGTCATATATTGTGATTAATGAAAGAATTCTTTTTAGAAACATAATTTTGCTTCGTCCATTTGGATCGCCTTTCTGTTGTTATTGCATATTTCCATGTTTTAACTGGAAATACAACCATCATGTATTGTTTCTTGATTTCTCATCTGCAAATTTAAATATAGTTTCCGCTTTCTCACTTGCTGTTGCAGGGAGTCCACGAGTAGGACGCATAATTATGTCAGCAGCTGCAAAACATTTGACTCCCGTGACTCTAGAGCTCGGTGGAAAATGTCCTGTCATTCTTGACTCTTTTTCTGGCTCAGACTTCAAGGTTAGTAGTAACTATAATTTCACATATTCTCTGAACAGAAAACCACTCGGGCATTATTAAAAAGTGTATAATTAAGAGGGTCTTTTCTTTGTCATACATGAAGAAGAAAAATTTCTCACCTTTATTTTATCACCCTGTTTAGGAGATAATTACAAACTACACCTCAGGTTTGACCTTATTACAACAATATCCAATTATCTTTCAAAATTACAAATACTCCTTTGAGATATTACAAATACCCCATCGAGGTTTGTTCTACAACTGAGGCACAAAAACATCCAGTTATCTTTAAAAATTACAAACACTCCTTTTGAGATGTTATGAATATCCCATCGAGGTTTGAGCTTGTTATACAAATACCCTCTAAATAGGTGAATATATGTAATTTCAAAAAATAACTGATTTTGTTTTTTTGGGTAATTAGACTAAACCTCAAGGGTAATATTTGTACTTATCCTAACATAAGTTAGTCTAATTTTTGTAATTAGATTTAACCTCAATTGTAATATATTTTTTAATGTTATCATCATAAGTTAGTGGTACCTCAAAGAAAATATGCAAGAGCCATGTGAAGATATAAAACCTTAAAATTATTTCTTCTTGCTTTGCTTGTGTTTGTACGCCGGTTTAAGGTGGCTGTGAAGAGAATAGCTGGTGGGAAGTGGGGACCGTGTGCTGGACAAGCATGCATAGGAATTGATTATGTTCTCGTCCAACAAAACCTTGCTCCAGTTCTGGTATTAGCCAATCCTCTGTCCGCTTTTCCCAGCATTTTTTCTGGTAAAACGAACTAAAAATCCAATTTGCTGACAATTTCCCTTCAGGTTGAATCACTGAAGAGTTGTATCAAGAAATTCTACGGTGAAAACGTGAAAACCTTGCAGAGTATTTGCAGAATTGTGAACAAGCATCACTTTGATCGGATTCGCAATCTTCTCGAGAACCTGGTGTGGCAGCTTCGATTGTATACGGTGGTTCAATGGACCAAGATAATTTGTCAGTACTCTGAATCTTTTCATCTAACTCTACTTCTGCTTTACAAAAGCTTAGTAGACCTAAATTATTAAATATTTACAGGATGATTGAGCCTACAATTTTACTGGATCCTCCACTAGATGCTCAGATTATGACCGAAGAAATATTCGGACCATTGCTTCCCATCGTTACAGTAAAATCAAACTCATTGCTAGCAACTCTCAACCGATGTTTTACTTTTTATTTAAAAAGAAATGTATCTGATAAAAAGTCTTTCTCATTGCAGCTCGATAAAATTGAAGAAAGTATCGACTTCATCAACGAGAGACCAAAGCCTCTTGCTATTTATGCATTCACTAAGAACAAAAAACTTAAGGACCAAATTTTGCAAGAAACATCATCTGGAAGTGTGACATTCAACGATGCCATCATACAGGTATTTCTGGTTCCCTCATTGCAACATTAGGTTAATTACAAAAAGTACTTTCGAAATTCAGTCTAATTTACAAAAAAACCCAACTATCTTTAAAATTACAAATACCCTCTTAATATTTGTTTCTATTTGTCAAATTGCACCTTTTTGAGGGGTATCTGTTAAGCAAATACAAATCTTGAGAAGTCTTTGTAATTTTGGAAAAAATATAACTGATTTTTTGTATAATTAGTTTAAATCTTACGGGTAGTTTTTGTAATTTACTCTTGCAACATTACTAGCTCGAAAGGGGAGAATGAGCATTTTGTTGCATGATTTGTATTGCAGTTTATATGTGATACGCTGCCTTTTGGAGGCATTGGGCAAAGTGGCTTCGGAAGGTACCATGGGAAATACTCGTTCGATACTTTCAGCCATGAGAAAGCAGTTCTGCATAGAACCTTCTTTCCCGAATTCGAGCCAAGGTATCCTCCGTGGAATGATTTTAAGCTGGACTTCATAAGACTGGCTTACAACTTGGATTATGTTGGCCTATTGCTTCTTTTGTTGGGTTTGAGGAGGATATTCACACCAAATCGGTCACGCTAGAATGATAGGTTCTTGACGAGAAATTTACCTATTAGGCAGAAATCATGATAATAAATAATATCAGATCTAAAATCACATGGAGGTTGAATACTATGAAATATTGAGCATCTATCATGGAGTAGTGGCAATATAAGCATTTTCAGTTTTTGTAACACCCTTTCGTCAGAGGGGGTTGATGGTGATGGAACACTAATTGTACTGAATAAATTTTATAATAAATCATATATATTCAACCTCATTTTATTGAATGGTTTCATATGTTCTTTTTTATTTTTGTTATTTTTTTAAATAATGGGGAACCCACATTTAATGCCCTTTGGATTGCGCACTGGGTAAACCCTCAAGTTTTATATAACCACCTGCAGACTTCACTAACAAGGTCAACAACCTGCAAACCACACCAACCACGTCAACTGTACTAGACAAGCTCTGTGCGGACATGCTAGCTCGACCAAGTGGTGTAGAGATGAGGAGTCTGAACTTGAGAACTTTGGCCTTAAGAACTTATTCTACTCCACTAGGACACCTATGAGAGGTGGTTCCTTTTTTTTTTTTTTTTGTGACACCGAGTTTTCATGTTCTCACATGGCTAGTCATGTGGGAAACAACCCCGACCCCTAAGGAACTGCCCCATATAAACCGTGTGGCTCCCATGTCCCTAATATTCTCAACTACCGCACACAAGGAGTCGCCCCCCAAGTGATTGCTCGTCCGTTTGGACTCCTTCTATCCGGCCCAGGTTCCCACCGAGTCCCAACCTCCCACATTGGAGTTTGAAGCCCTCAACATTAATTCTTCCACGATTGTGGCCTGAGGGGGCTCGAACCTTTGACCTCTCCAAAGAGAGGCCAAAAGTTACGTCACCTTGACCAAATGGTAAAAGATCATTAGATTCTTTTGTTCTTGTTTATGCTTCAAGTGGCTAAAATATTGAGATCAAAGTTTTTATCCAGCTTGGCACTAGTTAAAAGTGTTGGAATATGTTTTCCTTTTTTCCAGTGGAGAGGGTCGGTTATATACTTATATCTCTGTAGTTGTTGGAACTAACTAAATTTGCAATTGGACATTTTCCCTTAAAGAAGCATGAAATCCAAAGGTTTTCTATGGTTATGTTTCCAAGTTACAGTTTTCATTTTCTAACTATTGGTAAAAATAGAATTATGTTTATTTATAATTTTTCCATTGGAAATTATATTTTTCATTTTCTATTTAACACATAAATAATATCTTAGTCTTATAATTTCAATTCACAACCCTATATATATAGGTAGAGATGTTAAACGGGCAGGTCTTAGCAGTTTCGAACTAGACTAGCGGGCTTAAGGCTAAACGGGTTTGGGTAAATGGGCAACTATCTAACAGACTGACATATTGCAAATCTAACTCTAACTCCAACCCTACCAGGCTTCAGGCTAAATGGGCACTATCATTTTATGCAAAAAAAAAAATTGAAATGTTATATATAAATCTAAAAGTTTAAATTAAAGCATGCGTAACTTTAACATTCAAACTAAACACAAAACTATATGTCCATAATAAACAAAACCACGTAATTTGTAGTTGCATTATACGTACAATATCTTAAAGTTCAAACAATCAAATTTAAACACTTAAATAAAATCATACAAACTATGAAACTGAATGTATTTCATCTTGTATAAAACATGAAGGAATGCATACATTATATAGGCTAAAGACTACCTAATTAGCCCATGAATTAAGGAAAAAAGAAGAAAACATAAACCCCAAAGATAGGGCACTAAACCCCAAAAATAGGGCACTACCCTAAAGATAAAGCACTCATTATATATTTTACAATATCTCAACACTCCCCCTCAAGGTGGAGCATATACATCATATGCATCCATCTTGTCACATATATAAGTTATTCGAGGACCACGTAGAGATTTAGTGAAAATATCAGCAAGTTGATCTCTAGAGTTAACAAATGAGGTCTTGATGATTCCAGAGAGAATCTTTTCTCTAAGGAAATGACAATCGACTTCTATATGTTTCGTCCTCTCTCGTGAAAAAGCTGGATTGGAGGAGAGGTGCAAAGCTGATGATTATCACACACGAGCTCCATAGGACCAACATCACAGAAATGTAATTCTTGCAATAAATGTTTGAGCCACAAAAGCTCACATGTTGCATGAGCCATAGCCCGATACTCGGCCTCTGTACTTGATCGAGCAACAACAGTATATTTCTTACTTTTCCATGAAATCATGTTTCCTCCTATGAATATACAGTAACCAGAAGTAGATCTTCGATCATTCTCATCTCCTGCCCAATCAGCATCCGAATACCCAATGATATTAGTGTGGCCTCTATCAGTGAAAACAAGTCCCTTCCCAGGTGACCCTTTAATGTACTTGACAATTCGAATAACTGCATTCCAATGACTATCACGAGGAGAGTTGAGGAACTGACTTACTATACTTTCGGGAAAGATATGTCTGGTCTGGTCATGGTGAGATAATTTAGCTTTCCAACTAGCCTTCGGTATCTTCCTGGATCAGGATAGAGCTCCCCCTGATTAGGAAGGAGCTTTACATTAGGGTCCATTGGAGTAGCAACTGGTTTACAATCTGTAAGACCTGTTTCTCCTAGAATATCAAGAGCATATTTTCTCTGAGAGATAGCAACACCTGACTTTGATTGAGCTACTTCAATCCCAAGAAAAGGACTGAAAATCCTTATGTCAGTGGTTCGAATCCACTTCTAAGCGGCAGATTCCCACGCGTTACGCACCCGTTCGCCACTTTGTTCTCAACTCTTCTCACCTCCCGGGGCTTCTTCGTCGGCGTGCCCCTTAAATAGCGCACTCTTAGGTAAGCGCTTGCGGCGCTTCCCACTATGATTGATTGATGTCTAATGAAGAGGACCTAGGTCCTTAGTTTGAAAATTTTGAAATAAGTGTTGTTTTAATGCCTTGATACCTTTACAATCATTGCCCGTAATTACAATGTCATCAACATAGACCACAAGGTATATATATATCTATTTGATGAGGAGCATCGGAAGAAGACGGAATGATCTCCTTCGCAGCGGATCATACCAAATTGTTGAAGAACTTTGCTGAATCGGCCAAACCAAGCCCGAGGTGATTGTTTCAAACCATATAAAGATTTCTTTAACTTGCATACCAAACCAGACTCCCCCTGAGCAACAAAACCAGGAGGTTGCTCCATATAAATCTCCTCTTCCAAGTTACCGTGCAAAAAGGCATTCTTGATGTCCAACTGAAAGAGGGGCCAATGTTTCATAGCAGCCATAGCGAGGAATAAACGAACTGAGGACATCTTTGCAACCGGAGAAAAAGTATCACTGTAATCCTGACCATAGACCTGTGTGTATCCCTTGGCTACCAAGCGAGCTTTCAAGCGATCGACTTGTCCATCGGGCGATCTTAACATTAAACACCCAACGGCAACCAACAAGATTTTCCAGGCGGAAGGGGAACAAGGCGCCAAGTATGATTGCAATCAAGGTGACATCTCATCAATCATGGCTGTTTCCATCCAGGGATGGGATAGTGCTTGGAAAGTGTCTTAGTAATAGAAATAGAAGATAGTGTAGAAACAAAAGCATAATATGTGGGAGACAAACGATGGTAGGACATAAAATTATAGATAGGATAAGGGTTAAGGGTAGAGCGTATACCTTTGCGGATGGCAATAGGCAAATCAGGTGAAATAGGTGGATCTGGTGCAAGGAGAGAGATCTCCGGAACAGGATCTGAAGCTCGTGGCTCGGACCGTCTTTCATAAGTAATCCCAAATCGATTTATAGGTGGTGGAGATTGTGGAGAAGATGCATCCGCAATGCGGGGGGAAAAAGAAGGCTCGGGAGGCGGTTGAAGAAACTCCAAGTAGGGTATAAGCAAAACCTGATCCAATTCGTGAGAAGGGATAGTAGTTTCGGCAAAGTATGATATGTCCTCGAAGAAAGTAACATCAGCGGAAATGTAGAAAGGATTTGTTGGAGGAGAGTAGCAGCGGTAACCCTTCTGAGAATGGGAGTAACCAAGAAAAATACACTTGATAGATCGAGCAGACAATTTATCATGGCTAGGAGATAGATCATGAACAAAACAAGTACAACCAAAAATACGAGGGGGAACAACATATAAAGGGGTTGTAGGGTGCAAAATAGAGTAGGGAACCTGACCATTCAACACAGAGGATGGCATTCGATTTATTAAATAAGTGGCAATCAAGACAACATCACCCCAAAACTTTAAAGGTGCATTGGCATATATCAACAAGGTGCGAGCTGTGTCAACAATATGTCTATGCTTTCGTTCAGCTACCCCATTTTGTTGAGGTGTATGGGGGCAACTGGATTGATGTATAATTCCGTGAAACGTGTAAAGGAATTGAAGCGGTTAGAGAAATATTCTTTTGCATTATCACTACGCAAGAAACCGAATCATTTTACCAAATTGAGTCTTAATCTACGATGCAAAAGTTTCAAAAATACCAAACAACTCGAGCGATCTTTCATTAGAAAAACCCAAGTACACAGGGAAAAATCATCAATGAAAGTCATATAATACCGATAACCTAAGATAGACGGAACACGACTCGGACCCCAAACATCGAATGTACAATATCAAAGAGAGATGGAGCTGTTATTAATACGATTAGAAAAAGAGGTTCGAACATGTTTGCCTAATTGACAAGACTCACAATTTAAAGACTCTAACTCACGAAAGACCGGGTACCATGGTTTTAACTTGGGCGGATTTCGGATGACCCAAACGGCGGTGAAGAAGATCGGGGGGATGCGATGGCGGTACATAGAGTGGAAATTGTTGGTTGAAGGTAGTAAAGACCACGAGATTGAGGATCCTGAGCCAATTATGCGCCAGCACTTGTACCCGATCTTGTATCAAAAAGAATCGAAGTGAAAGTTATGGTGCAATTTAAGGAGCGAGTTAATTTACTTATGAATATCAAATTAAAAGGACAATTAGGAACCAATAAGACTTAACTCAATGGAATTGGGGAGTTAGTGAAACCATGCCCAACTCGGTGACTTGGATTTTAGACCCATCTGCCTTGATAACATAATGGGAAAATTTGGTTTGTGATAATTACGAGAAAATGGAGGAATTACGGTCACGTGATCGAAGCACCAGAATCCAAAACCCAACTCATAGGTGTAGAGTCGAGAGACAAACTGTAGAATTACCGTAGGAGCTATAGTGGCGGAAAAGGTTGCTGTTGAGCATTTAATATGCCGGTTGTAATGGTTGTGGGCCCTTGAAAGGCGTGCGAGACTAGCCCGTTGTTTTGAAAGAAGAATTAGACATTATGACTTAAATAACCGGATGCGGCTTGATGTTTTCGTGCGTGAATAGTGATTTCCGTCGGGAGATTTTTTTTTTCGAACTGAACAGTATTTTTCGGGCGTGAACAGTGTTCAGCTAAATCATATTTTCCGAATGTGAATAGTGATTCCGGTGAATAGTACCTCGGCGTGAACAGTGATGTCGGGATTGAACAGTAGTTACGTAAGTGAACAGTGTGTCAGGGGTGAACAGTGTCTTTGGTGCATATTGGCGTGAACAGTATCTTCGGTGAAACGATCGCGACGTGAATAGTGATCTCGGTATGAACAATGATTTGATAGGGAAAAAAAACTGAAAAACTAATGTTGAAAAAAAAAAGGGTTTGTGAACCTTGCTCTATGATACCATATGAAACTGAATGTATTTCATCTTGTATAAAACATGAAGGAATGCATACATTATATAGGCTAAAGACTACCTAATTAGCCCATGAATTAAGGAAAAAAGAAGAAAACATAAACCCCAAAGATAGGGCACTAAACCCCAAAAATAGGGCACTACCCTAAAGATAAAGCACTCATTATATATTTTACAATATCTCAACACAAACTACTAATCAAATATTATCCTCAATAGACTTTGATATTTTCTTGGACAAAGTATTATATTCCATTTATTCTTCATCTAAAATATATAAAACAACAAAATTAATTTTTAGTAAGAAGTTTAGCTTTAATAAATGAGTAAATGAAGAATTAAAAGCTCTTTAAAAAATATATACTCACACCATAAAAACTAAAATCATTACGTGAATTTTAAAATATTACTAGTAAGAGAGAATATAAAATAGATCGAATATTATAATAATATTTATATATATTTAAAAAATGACGGGCTAGCGGGTTAGCGGTCAATCCCAACTAGCCACGGGCACTCGGGCTAAATGGTTTGGGCAAAAACAATTGGCGATAACCCTCTTTTTTCGATCTAAACGATGCGGGCGGCGGACTCCGACCCCTTTTAACATCTCTACATGTGGGAACCCCTGGGGTTGGGTGCAGTGGTGAAGGGTTGCAATTACAACCTTGAGGTACCGGGGCCAAGCTTCAACTAACGTGGAGCGTTGATGTTGAGTTTACCCCACCTCCCTAGAGATTAGGACCATTCTTGGGAAGGATAGATGTCCCATAGTCGGAAAGAAGTGTGGGGCTGTGTAGGGGCGACAATTTGTGATGACACGACACGATAACTTCGACACAAACCTAATATGAATTTACAGTACTGGTACAACCTTTATTTGGTTCGGTGTTGGAAAATGTATGTAATAGATTTTGATGATACCATGTAAAACTTAGATTAGGAAGTTGGCACACCAATTCAAGCGCAAATCAACTTGTAATAGATAGGACTATGTAAGGTGAGTGGAAGCAACCAAGTTGAAGATTGCGAGGACTCGATTGAAGATCGAAAGAAGAACGGTATGTATGGCAACCGAGTGAAGTGAAATCAAGTATCGGCCAGTGTGAAAAAAGCATCTCAATCGGTGATTGACAACAAAGTCACTCCAAAATTATTGGAGTTTATTGTCAAAAGGGATATGCGATGAAGACAGGATCAAAGAAAGTGAAGAGATTCGTTGTCAAGCAAAGTCAAGTTTTTCTTTGGAAATAGGCATGTGTCAAAGCGCCTACCTTAAAGCTATTTTCTTTGAAAAGAGTGCAAAAAGTAAGAGCCGATGAGATGAACCTAAAATCGGTGCGAGTTTAAATTCAAGTCTGATCCACATCAATCTTTTGCAAGACAAGACAAGCCAACGACCTAAAAGTGGAGTTTGAAAATGCATCTATCTCTTCAACGGATACATCTTTGAACCACCACTATAAAAAGGTGGATTCATTTGAGAGAAGGTTACCCAGTGACTTATGCAATCTCGGACACAAAAAGAGAAATCAAACAAAGAAAAGCAATATCTCTCAAGCATTCAAATATTATCCTCAAGCCTAAACTCGAAGAAATCGATCCAACATAGGGTTTGAATGAGCTAAAGTAGCAGTGGCAAAGCTTTGTCTTGTGAAGAAGTCGAGTCCCGAGGAGAAGCTAGTTTGTGTGATCGAGTTGTCTCGGATTTGTAAAAAACCATTTTGTAACAAAGTCACCGTTACATTAGTGGATTTCTCTGGGGTTGGAGAAGAGTGGATTAGGCGAATTACCCTATCCTCGAACCACTATAAAAGCGCTTGTGTCTTTTACATTCAACATACTTATCTTCTTGCTTATCTTTATAATTGTTGTTTGTTAATTTGCTAAGTCAGTGATAATAACCTGGCTTAAACAAGTGTTGAAAAACATATTCAAAACTAAGGGTGAAAGTATTCCGAAAAAGTGTTAAAAACCAAGGCAAATTGTATTTTGAAAGTGTTAATCGATCAATTTGAACAACTCAGTCAGTGCATTTGAGTGGCTAACTCTCGCTTTGTAAGTCAACTTAGCTATCCGCCACTTAGCCGACTTGAGTATGCTCGAATTTATTAAAAGGACTAAAAATGAAAAGTTGGTAAAGTCTATTCAACTCCTCCTTCTAGACTTTACTTATCATCTCTTGGGACCTACAAGTGATATCAGAGTGATTAGTTCATTGAGCATTCCGTACTGGTTACTGAAAGAGATCTCATTCTTTTTTAAAAGAACAATACTTGCAGTTTTTAAAAGCTTTTCTTTTAAAGTAAAGTTATTATCATGGAAGCAAATCTAACTCGCATTCCAATGTTTACTATTGAAGAATTCGATGATTGGAAAATACGTATGCAAACTCACCTTTCAGCTGTACATGATGAAAATGTGGTTTGTCATTGAGGATGGGCCACTACAAATAATGAAGGAGAACACATCTATCAGGACTCCTACTCCTGAGGCTACTGATGTACCTGAAGGAGACGCTACTGTAGCTCCGGTTGCACGAGGCGCACGTGCTGCTGCTGCTGTACCTAGACCTGCTATGGTGGAAAAGCCACGACGCGAGTAGACTAATGAGGATATAAAGAGATACAACTTGGACAATGTTGCCAAGGGCATTTTGTATAAAACTCTTGATACAACCATGTTCAACAAAGTCAAATCGTGTAGAACGGCTAAAGGAATATGGGAAAAGCTAACTTTAATTTGTGAAGAATCTGATCAAGTTAAAGAAAATAAATTGACTGTTGCTGTATAAAAATTTGAAAAATTTAAAATGCTTGCAGGTGAAAGTCGGATCATTTGGATGCGATTCATAGAGACAACAAATGAGCTATCGGCTCTAGGAAAAGAATATACACGAGAAGCAAATGTGTATGAAGATTCTAAGGTCTCTCCCGGTGAGCGGAAAATGAAGGTGTTGGCTTTGAGACATTCAATGGACCTTACAAGAATATCAACCATGAGCTATGCTCGGACCTTAAAAGCCTATGAATTTGAGCTCGAAAAAAGAAAAGAGCAAGAAGAGAGCGGATGTACTCAAAACAAGCGCACTCATGGGTGGTGAGTCCAAGAGAGAGTGAATCAAAGAAACCATTGACAAGAGGAGATTGTTAGTCAGTGGCTACGATAATCTAGAGGGTGAATAGATTATGCCGATTTTCTTATTTTCGCCCTCTTTGTTGAATGTAGAAATGATAACACAAATGAAATGGCGGAAAAATAAACAACACTCGATGATTTATAGAGGTTCAACCCACCTAGGGCCTAATTCTCGAAGTGGATTTCGAAAAAGAAAAAAGATTTATTAATAAATACCAAACTATTACAGCCTTTATCTTGAAGAGCACCTCACTCTTCTTACAACACCACCTATGAAGATTACCACCATCTTCTTACACCAATGAAGAGTACCACACTATTCAACACCAAAAATCAACCAAGTGTGCTCTTACCACAAAAATACTAACAAGGATGTCTTGTTTTGGATGATTGAAAATAATTCAGGATTACAACTCGATTGAAGTCTACAACTTTAAAGTGCAAGTGTAATCAAGAATCAAGCCTAGTACTCAAGATATGCAAGTGAAAAACTATGGCTAAACACAACAAGAATATGAAAGTGAAGAACAAGAAATTTGCTTGTGTTTGTATTGCTTGTATTGTTGTATCTTGATGCTTCAATCGTTCATCTATTTATAGAAGAGGTCTTGGATTTGATTTTCAGACATAGTCTCCTCCCTGGAGATTGAAATCTGTGGAAAATTGCAAATCAAATGGAGATTATAGTTGTTAGAAATCAATCCATTAAAATCATGAAAAATTGTCTGATGTGCAACATATAGTTTCTGATAAAACCTTAGGTCGTTGTCACTCTAATGAAAATTTGAAATATAACTTGGCGGGAGCTTGGCCGGTCGATAGGAGTGGACCCGGTCGACAAGAGATCAACCGGTCGGACCCTAGTTTGGCCGGCCCAACACCTTAAAAATGAGAGACATAGAAGATTTTGCAAAAACTTAATCCCCAGGCAAGTCGACCCACGATCAACCACTTCGGTTAACGATCGATCTCTGTATTTTAAAATCTGTCTCGTTTACTTTTTGAAATCAAACTTGAGGCATGAGTTGCCTTCTAGGCGACGGTTGACCTTGAAAGCTGAAGTGTTGTCAATTTTGTCATAAATAAACTTCAAAAATACTCCAAAAAATTAGAAAAATAATTTAAATCGAATAGGAGTAATTGAACAACATTTAGGGACATTGTTTTGGCGAAAAACTCGAGTTAAATATAATCATCAAAATTACGATAAAAATATTTATCTAACAAACTCCTCTTTTTGATGATTACAAACCAAAACAATTTTAAGAGGTCGATTTTGAAAACGAAACAAGTTTTAGGTAAAAAATAACTATCCATTTTATGTGACACTTTTCATGCATAAGAATCATAAGGATATGAGCAAAGATTTTTCAAAACATTTTATAAAAGCTCCCCATATCAACATGCAAATCAAGAGTAGGTATAGATGCAAACAACTAAAAGCTAAAAGCTCAGCTTTTATAATTTTGACTTAAATTATAAGAACTTAGAAGTTCCCCCTGTCAAAAAGAAATCATTAGTCATATGTAAAAGTCCATTATACATCCATTGGACTAAGTTTTATCCTCAACTTTTGGCTTTTTCATCCACAACTTATATCTTTTTTCGCGAGCTTTTTCTAGCTTCTTTGAGCTTATGAGCTTACTTCATGTTTCTCCCCCCTTGGAATCATCAAAAAGACTATTAGTACGATAAAAACATCATAAAAATATATTAAAGTGCGCGTTAAAATCAAATTATCATGCTTTTGAACATAAAGCTTAAAATTCCAAATAGTAAGAGAAGTTTCGAGAAGAAAGTTTGCAAAAACTCATTTAATTGATAAAACATGATCTTTATAAACATATAAGACATTTGAAATCAAGAGATTCATGTAAGGGATGAAATTTTCATTAAGACATTTTATCGAACAATTTGGCGTGCGTAGAATAAAATCGAAGGTGTATATAACATATGAAAATATAATCATGCCCAAAAAATCATCACCAATCCTACTTACACAATCAAAATTCATCAATATACATATACCAACACAATGATACCACAAATTCATCAATTCATCAAGCAAAAGTACTTTCTCAAGGAGTTTAACCCAATTGAGATTAAAGGAGGAATTAAACTTACCAATTAATTGGAGAAGATGAGTAATATGGATGATATGCCCATAATATAAGTTCAATAATATATAATTTCCAAGAGAAAATTATTTTGAGTGATTTGTGTGTGAAATTTGCAAATGGGTGCAAAATAGGTGGAAAACGAGTGAAATGGACAGAACCTGAGACAGAACTGATATAAACCAATTTTTTCTCAAGGTTGACCGGTTGAGGGGGGTGTTCGACCGATCCAGGCTTCGTCAATCGGTCGACCCCTTTGTCATCTGGTCCCTAAAGTCTAATTTTTGGTTCTGTCCGAATTTTGAGTTAAAAATATGATTTTTCATCCCTAAGTTTTAAAAACGCACAAAATGCAATCATAGACCTTATTCGATATGCATTATTCTAAACGAGCTTGAAATGACACAAAAGACCCGGCGACTAAAGGTTTTGTGAAAATATCCGTGAGTTGATCTTGAGACAGAACAAAACACATCTCAATTTTTCGTTTGGAAACACAATACCTTAGAAAATGGTGTAAAACTTCAATATGTTTTGTTCGGTTATGATGAACCGGATTTTGAGCAATGTTTATAGCGGACGTGTTATCACCAAATATAGGAACATTTTCAAAAGAACATTTGTAATCCGCTAAAGTTTGTTTCATCTAAAGAAGTTGAGTACAACAAAAGGCCGAGAAATATATTCGGCTTTGGCCGTTGATAAGGATACACAATTTTGCTTCTTTGAAAACCAAGATACTTAGACAATCACCTAAAAATTGACATGATCCAAAGTACTTTTCGATTATAAATATTTTCGTATAGTAAAGAATCACTATATCTTTTAAGAAAATTTTTTGTTCTTTGGATAAAACAAGCCATATGAAATAGTTCATTTCAAATATCAAAAGTAATACTTTTGAAAGAAAACATATAATTTTAAGAGTAAAATTAAATATTTTTTTTTTTAATAAAAACGATACTTATTGAATCTAAAATGATACTTTGTCATCGGATAATATTACAAAAATATCACCTCGACCTAGAGATACAATCCGCCGCCCTAATATTACAAAAATACCACCATGCCCTGGTAAAACAACTTCACCTCATAGTATTACAAAAATGTTACTGCCCAAAAAAATCACAAAAATGCCACCCAATAGACAACGGGTCGGGTCATGTGACTCGTCGGGAAGATGACCTATCGTTTTTATAAGGGTATGTTTGTTTAGTGATTGTGAGGGGAAGTTTTGGGAAGTAATTGAGGAAGAGAGTTTGATGTGATGTAAGAAATGTATGTATTAGTAGAGAAATGCGGGAAAGCGTAATATATGTTTGGTTGGTGATTGGAAATGATTGGGGGAAAGTGGGTTTATAAGTTTTTGCCTTATTTTACGGAGAATTAGATCCTGTGCTGGCTTACACGTGGCCGCTATGCATTGGTTACGCAATTGTTCCACCAAGATCCAGACAAGGAAGCCTCAATTGGTCAAATCAAATATTATCACGGTCCTACCGATCAAAAAAAAAAAAAAATATTATCACGGTGCTATAATACATACATGGAAACGACCCCTCTTTCAATATCTCCTCGCCCATCTCCGCCACTGTCACCACCACTAACCACCAATCTCCGCCATCCTCACCACCTCAGCCGCCACCAGAATGTCCAAGACCGTACTCAATTTTCCATGCCCTTAATCGATCTCACCCTCCGACGCATCACCACCGTAGCCCCATTTCAATTCAGATTCAACCATATTACCTCAATTTGCCCCAAAACTATGGCTGACGAACCAAATAAGATAGATATTCAACCGCAAAACGCCGAATCGGCGGCGAAGACGTTGGACGTCAGTAAAAGCGAAGGCGAAAAGCAGAAGGAATCGGAAAAGTCAACGCCGCCGCTGCCGCCGGAGAAGCCGTTGCCGGGGGATTGCTGCGGCAGCGGATGCGTGAGGTGCGTTTGGGATGTGTACTACGAGGAACTCGAGGAATACAACAGGCTTTACAAGGCAAATTAATTCTACCAAGTACCAACCATTATTGTATTTATTATTCTTTATGTGCTCTGAAACTCTTGATTTGGCTGCCATTTGATATCTAAATTATTGGATTCAGTTCATGGTCTGTGGACAGATAATTATAGCAAAAGAAAGTATTTTCTAATTACTGAAATTTTTTTTTAATGAAAAAGCATTTGTTATTTTTTCATTCACTCTTAATTCTCACATTCTTGAAGACTTGGGTGAAATTGCAAAATTAATCCAGTAACTAAAAATGTGGTCACAAATAGTCCTACAAAATTCACGTTTTGCAAAATAATACGTAACTATATAAACTCATAAACATCTCAATTTGGTCTTGCAAAACGCACGTTTGCAAAATAGTCTTGTAACTATTTTTATATAGTTATTGGAGTATTTAATAAGTAAAAAACATATATCCAAGTCAATAATGACTTTAGGCACCTTCACAACAAATTAGACATAGTAAATTATTTGACTAGCGTGCACCAATAGATGACATAGGAACAAAAATACTCTGCAACACAGATAAAGAGAGTGTTTGCAAGCTCTAGAAAAAAATGCTTCTCAACTTCTTAGTGAAATAAAGAGAGTATTTGCAAACTCTTAAATAAGAGTACTTCTCAACTTCTTAGTGAAAAAACCAAAATATAAAAGCAAAGATTTAAGTGGTTTGATAATCCGTATATGCACTGAGAAACTTATTGCTCACAACTGCAATCAAAATAAGTAGTCCTATTCCACAACTGCAATCAAAATAAGTAGTGGATCAACTTCGTGCTCCAGTAGTTGAGACGTGTGTTGTAAAGGCGAATGACCCGGGTTTGATCCCATATGAGTGCGTGTGTCCCTCCCCAAATTCCCCCCTTGTAGTCAAAAAAGTAATTAGTCCTATTCCACAATACAAAATATACCACTGAAACCTAGTCAAATTTGGTTTCCAAGTATCTGCGTTTCCAGCCCAAACACTTTGGAATATAAGAAAAATATAGACATATAGTAAAACAATTAAGAAAATAAAAAGGAACAAAATAAAATCATCAGCTAAATCATACCCACGATGGCAGACCCAACACAGGAAAATGGGGTGAGCCGGTTGAAAAACTCAAAATAGTCCCGCTGCCTCCGCCATTTTGATATCCCAACATCAAGAAAAAAGCTAGTGAAGTGAAACTAAAAAATGCAACAGAACCATTACATGCGGAATAAAAAACTCTGTATCCTACAGTGTTTCAGTCTCACAATGTCCTATTAGTAATCTTCAGACAATCTATGTGCAACCACTTGTGCAATAACATAGAAATTTCAAGCTACATGGACCAAACTGTTCACATAAGCCAGGTACTTATCAGCACCAATAGAATCACTTGCAACCCTACTTACGACTCGAATACTTCGATCTCCGATGCTGAAAGAATAAATGAAACGCCGCACAAGAATCATCACAGTGTCTCCGTCAGGACATGGCAGGACCCGATACCCTGTAATATGGTCTAGTGCCGGTCCAATACGAACACTCATTAAGCGTTTCAAACTCAACTCCATTCCACTACATATCATTATCGAACATTCATTGCCCGAAAAATTAGAAACACCAATATAGCATAACTCCCCTTTAATCTGCGTCAAAATTCCACTCGAAGGAGCCTCAGAAGGAAGGGATATAATCTGATAAAACTCATTCTTCAGATCAAAAGCCACCACTTTTCTTTGAGATGTTTCCCAGTAAGCAATTCCGTTCATGTAAAAATTATTACCGGTGAAACTCAAACCTCGAATTCCACGAATGAAGTTTCTGAAATCCTCCAAGACCCTGATGTAGACGAGTACATTTCAAAGCTGATAATCGGGTGATCAAGAATTTGAACGGCGCAGATTAACTCATAATGTGCCTCTATGTTGAGCGCAGAAGGTTCGAAAGCAAGAATGGTTGCGGGTTCATATCCATGATAGAATTTAGGACAAGGAAGCTCCGTCCACTTCTCGCTTGCAGGGTTGCAAATGAAGTAAGAATTATTACCATAACGGCCTTGGCAGAGGAGCAAACCGTTGCAAGAAGATACGATGTTAACTAGTTCAGGCAAGAATGTAAGAGAAGGCGTAGGAACTCCGTAAGCATTTTCGTTTAGTGTGACGAATGTGGGATTTTCGTCATCGTGTTGACAAAAGAAACCGGATAAATCCCTGAAATAGTAACTCTGCTCGTGGGCTAAAAAGGGGCCGTTAATACGTCGATACCATTCTTTCGACACGGGTTTGAATCTGAATAAGGTTTTTGCAGGAAGAAATGGGAGAACAATATCTTTTACTACATCTTTAATCTCCATGACTTGTGTGATTTGTGAATGTAGGTGACAGTTCTAAAATGTTATTT
Source organism: Rehmannia glutinosa (assembly GCA_016081115.2). Taxonomy (NCBI): domain Eukaryota; kingdom Viridiplantae; phylum Streptophyta; class Magnoliopsida; order Lamiales; family Orobanchaceae; genus Rehmannia; species Rehmannia glutinosa. The sequence continues at coordinate 40,236,563 of CM071926.1, forward strand.
TCTTATCTGCAGTTCAAATAGAAGAAAATGTCAAACATGAGCCATCAAAACAGAACACATGAGAGCAAAGTATAATTCAAAACACCAAAGGACAATTTAAGATCCAAAAAGAATAAAAAACAAATTCGTGTAATTTATGTACTAAACTTTTACAACTTTGAAAAGAAAGCCATGATCATATTGATATATTAGAGAAGCAAAAAACACTCACGAACAGAGAATACTATAAACGGCCAAAGGAAAATTTCAAGAATCATGAAAATGTGAATAGAAAAAAGAAGTCAATGAGTAATTACAAAAAGCCTCCTAAGGTTCAGGGGCTAATTACAAAAAAAAAAAAAAAAAAAAAAAAAGAGGTTTGTGAAAATTACTAAAAACCCCTTCAAATTTGATGGTTTCTTAAATTTAAAGGGGCAAATGTGATATTTTGAAACATAAGCGTAGCTTTTGAAATATATTTTTTTTGTATATGAAGGAAAATGTAAGGCGATCAAACCTAAAGATTGTTTTTGTAATTTTCGAACATCTAGATTTTTTTGTAATTAGCCCATACCTCATGTTTTTCTGTAATAAACCCTATATATGATCAAGAAACAGAACAAATAAGAGCAAAGTACACTTTAAACGACCAAAGGACAATTTATGTTCCGGAAAAATGAAAAAGGACAAATTCCTGCAATGATATAAACTTTTACATCCTTAAAAGATACCTATGCTAAGAACATACTGATATGATCAAACAAATACAACAGTTATGAATCAGAATAACACAAGCGGGCCAGAGGTAAACTCAAGAATCATGTGTTCAAAATTTCCATGTTTAATGAAACAACCCACATAACAACTGATCAGAATACTTACGAACAAAGAATAATTCAAATAGAAGATTTTCAACAATAATGAAAAAAAAGAAGAGGAGAAATGCACCAGAAATAAAAGCAGTAACCGCAAATGCTCAATATTGTTTCAATACTTGAAATGGATATGTGAGGAAAACTGACCTTTACAAAATGTGAAAGAAATTGGTGAATAACTTCTGAGGACTTTGATTTCTTCGTTGTAGACTTTGGGTTTATGAGATTGTGGGGAACTTTCCCGCTTACTTGTGAGACGACTTGGTAGTGGGTGAGGTCTTGTAGCGTACAGTTCAAGCCCATTTCTATTTACATGGAAAATTTTGGTTAAGGAAATACTAAAGAAATTTCTTAATATTATTAAAATATAATAATTAATTATACTACTACGAATCATCTATTAAAGTTAACATATATCACAATTCACAAAGTGTGTAGAATATATTATCAATTGTAAAAGATTACTTAATTTTGATAGCGATGTGATCTTGTGATCGTCTCTTGAAAAGATTGTTTCATCTTCTATTCACGTAGAGGATTGACGTGCGTATAAAAACTATCATATAAAATCCACAATTTAGGCTTTATTTATGCTTAACAATTAATATGATAGTTTTAATACACGTATTAATCATGCGGTGGTAAATAAAATTGGTATTTTTCAGTTATCAAATCACGTTGTAGGGTAGTACTTGTACCTTTAAAAAAAATCTCGAATTTACTATTGCTAGAAAATTTTAAATTGCCCCAAAAATCTCATGTGACTTGAATGTGAAGGCAAAAGTTTGGAAATTTCGAATCTCCAGTCCAAAATAGGGTTTTCGCTAATTTAGTTGCCAAAAAGGTGTTGGAGAAAACTCCAATTTTTAGTTTGAAAATGACCAAAACACCAAAACACAAAATTTTTTTTGTTGATAATAGTGGTAAAAATAAAGTTGGAAGAAAAAAAGATGAATTTTGAGAATTGATTGGATTTGGAAAAGTAATGATGATAATTGATTTGATTTAAAAATAGTAAAATAATGATTGGATATGATTGGTAGTTAGAAATGTGTGTGTGAGTGAATAGTGAAATTTGTGGAGAATGTGTAATAATGATTAGTTTTTTTGTGAAAAATATGTAGATGTGATTGATAAGAGAAAAAATGAGAAAAAGTGAAAGTGAGAGAGTAGTATATTTAAAGAAAATTTTCATAAACAATCGCATGTTTGGTCAAAAATTCTTTGGCAAAATGGATTCTCATTGACATCCAATCGCCTAATTTTTTTTGTTGGAGCTTTGAAAATTCTCATTTTTTTTATCGATGGGAGATTTTTTGTAATTTCAAAATTTTAAAATCGAGATCTAAATTTACAATTTGTTAAAGATAAGGATGATTTTGTGAAATTAAATTTAAAAATAATGAATTTTGACACAGATTCTATAATTACATGATTAAAATTGCAATCTCTCTTTGAACTCTTTTGTGGCATTTTTTTATTTTTTTGTATTCTTTTTTACAAAGAAGAAAAATTTATTATTATTAATCGATACCAAATTAACAAGATACAATATCCTCAAGCTAAATGGAAAAGTCCCAAATAAACTCATATCTTTTAAACAAGGAAGGTGGAGATAAACAAAAACAATAAATCATAAAGTATCATATCAAACTCAATGGACTATGAATCTTGGTTGGATGAGTGATAACTCGTAGAGATGTTAAATGAGCCTAATTGTCGTTGGCTCGAACCGTTTAAAATGAGAAAAATAGGGTTTGAGCCGAACTTTTGACCTGTTTAAACCCATGCCTTTTTTGGCCCGGACCGTTTAGCCGTTAGGGCTAGCACACCATTTTTTTTTAAATAAATATAATTCTAAAATTCTAAATCTAATTTATTACCTATTACCTATTAATAGTAAATATATTTTTCAAATTCACATCTCCTCACCTTTAAGTTTTTAACTTTACCAAACAAGCTAAGTTTTCGATAATTTATTTTATTTTTTATTTTTTATTTAATTTAGCTTTCCAATTTTATTCTAAATAAGAAAACATCACGAAATTTGATTGGGTTATTTAGGATATAAACTATATTTCTAAATGGTATGCTAAATCTAATTTTATAATTTTGTTAATGCAATATAATATAAACTATGTATAGTTTTTCTTATATTGAATAGATTAGCTTTAAATATTAAACTTAAAATGTTATAATGCTCAAGTTTAAAATTTTATATTTAAATATATAATTTTGGAATTTTTGACTTATAGCCATTTGAGTAATGTACGACAACGGTGAATACGGCCAGTGGAGGCAACAACAGCGACGACGACTCTGGGTGGTAGAGGAACCAACGGCAATAAGAGAGCAATGCACGCTGATGGCTAAGAGCAGAATTAGGGCGCGAGAGAGTTTAAGATGTTATTATTGCGTCAAGCCATTACGACCCATTGCACCAAAATTTATAATTTAGATACAATTGGGAAAAATAGGGGTGGGAACACATGATCGGATCCAATGGTCAATCGATCTGACAACACCCTTTACTACAAGATTGATCTATAAAAAACTATTTTAATGGCATATAATTTTAAAAATAATAAATTAGAAAACAACTTCTCTTTTCTGCCAATTTATAAAATAGAAAATTAAATAATGAGAAAACTGCTTTGCGCAAAAAAAAAAAAAGAAAAACTAGAAAACAACTCTGGCACCTAATTTGTTAAAATTTCAAAATGTCAGTATTTAGAGCTTTGGAGAAAAACCAAACTTGGTCGCATCTTTGAACTACCAAAGGAAAAGACAAAATATAAGTGCAAATGGATCTTTAATGTGAAGTACGAGGAGGATGTAAGTATTGAGTGACTTAAAAGCTCGTTTGCTAGCAAGTGCGGTTCACCCAAACCTATGGAGTGGACTATCGGGAGGCTTTTGCCCCAATAGCCAAACTCAACAGCCAGTGTAAAAGTTTTGCTTTTATATCTGCAAATTATGACCGGCCTCTCCATCGAGGATGGATGTGAAGAATGCATTTTTAAATAGTAATCTCAATGAGGAAATATATATGGATATTCCTCGGACTTTGAAAATTCAATAATAGTTACAAAGTGTGCAAACTTAAAAGATCTTTGTATGAGCTAAAACAATCTCCAAGAGCTTGGTTTGAAAGATTTTCATCAATTGTGAAGGATATTGGTTATACACGAGGGAAAACTGGTCATACCATGTTCTTCAAACATCCTTGAGAAGGTAAAATATAGATACTCATCGTATGTGTTGATGATATCATGATTATAGGAGGTAACAACATTGAAATCGAAAAATTAAAAGCCACTTTAGCTCAAAAGTTCAAATTAAAAGACTTGAGAACTCTCAAGTACTTCCTATGAATGGAGGTTGCTCGAAATCCAAATGGAATATTGGTTTCACAAAAGATAAATATGTGTTAGACTTGTTAAGGAGGCATGAATGCTTGGTTGTAAACTAATAGAGACACAAATGGAGCAAAATTTGAAGCTTGGAGATGTTAAAGATAGTTCCAAAGAGATAAGGGTAAATATCAAAGGTTAGTCGGGGAATTTAATATATTTATTGCACACACGGACATATATTGCATGCATTCTTTGTGAATGTAGTTAGTCAATTATGCATGCTCCTACAAGGGAACACTTGAAGCCATCAATTCTTCGATACTTCAAAATGACTCCTGGAAAAAGCTTGTATTTCAAGAAAGGAGAAGAAATGGGAAGAAATTTTAGTTCATCGGAGGTAATCTTTGGATCAAACAATAGATCATATCTATTCTT